>SJYC01077061.1:0-12414 GCA_006408675.1 Madoqua kirkii | reverse complement strand
CCTGGAAATTTGTTAACAAATGTAAATCCTCAGGCCCCACCCACACTTACTGGATGATGCTGATCCACGCAGAAGTTTACCAACTGCTGGCCTAGACCACCAACTGGGACATCATTGGTTCTCCTAGGAAGACTGGGGTCATAACCCAATCCTATGCATTTTCTTCTCTTCCCACCCCCATCTTATGCTGCACAAGTGGCAGATTTTCCAAAGATGTTCACAGCTGTATCCAAAGCAATCCTCTGAGTGAAAGGAGCCTTTTTTCCCCTCCTTTCAGGGATGTGAGTTCCTATCAGCAGATGAGTATCTCCTTTCACTGGGGCTTTTGAATTATATAGACTGTGGGAGGAGTTCAGGGGATCAGATATTAACTAGACCTTGAAGTATATTTTTCCAAGTGGATGAGTAGTCTTTATTTAAATAGGAAGCATTTCTGGCTAAATTTGGTGGCTCATTTGTAGGAAAACCAGCAAAAATCTGACTTCTGGGAGTCTTGATGATTTAAGCCATGTTAATATTAGCAACAGTTTGAATCACAGGGAGAAAATCGACAGATTCATTCTCTTGGGGGCAGGGAGGAGAGGGAGCTCCCAGCTGAGCCAAGAATCTGCAAGTGCATGTCTGGGTGATTAATGGCATCAGACCTTGGTACCCTCTTTGGCGGTCCAGCCAGTGGCCTCAGGGAGCCCTGCAGCATTGGGTTTGTTTGTGTGAAGCAGCTCCAGAGGGCTGGGGACAGGATGTAGTGGGGTGGGGCAATCAGAGAGGAGAGCGAGGTGAAAAACCACCCCCGTGTTCCCTCTCCAGCCCAGCAGCTAGCGTGCAGCTCTGTGCCATGAAAAAATGATGACTTGACTTCATTAAAGCCTTGTCATCTTTCCCCTACCGACAGCTTGAAAAGAGTGCCTTGCCTGAGCATAACAGGATTCCAGAGGCTACTGTTTCTGAAAGTTTCAGAAAGAAAAATCTTTCTGCTCTTGTTAAGCAAATGCTGATTATGAAAATGAAGGGGCAGCTGAAAATTTCCTTCAAGTTTAGGCAGTTCTGGGGTCCATATAACAGCTACAATGGGCTTACGTGTGTCCAGCCCAAGGGCATGCCTTACCATCAGGCCCCTCCTCTGCCCTAGACGATTAGTGGAGGGTCTTGGGCATGGTCACTGTCATAATGCCCAAGAACCTGCTACTATGTCATACCCAGCAGATGCTCGACCTCTGGCTCTCTTGGCATCTCAGCTTTCTGAAACCCGACCCTGTCCAGCCTGTTTTGATCTGATTTCCCTCCAGTCCGTGTGGTTCAAGCCATTGACATCCAATGAGCACCTTAAGACCCCAGGGTGGGCACACTCCACATGTGATCCCTTGATGCCCTGTTTGAAGATGGTATCACTAGCTCTGTTTTGCAGAAACAGGGGTGGGGAGAGGAGGAAGTGAGGTCATTTGTTTAAGGTGGCCCATTGATGGGGCTGGGGGTACAGTCCAGACAAGAGTCCTATGGGCCTGTAGGTCATTGAGACAGGAAAACTTAGAGAGTTCTGCCTAGAACTTAACCCTAGAGAGATCTAGTGCCTTGCTGATGACCAGTTGGTGATTAGCAGGGGAGCTGAAACAGAACCCAAATCTCCATGTGTATAACCTGGTAATCTTCCATCCATTCATTCATTTAAAAATACTTATCTTAATTTTGTGTTTTTTTTTAAGAAGTTTTATTCTGATTTATTTCCTTTTGTTTTATTTATTTATCTTTGCTCTTTATTTATTTATTTATTTATTTTTTACTTTACAATACTTTATTGGTTTTGCCATACATTGACATGAATCTGCCACGGGTGTACATGAGTTCCCAGTCCTGAATGGATAAAAACAATCAAATAATAACAAAAGGCTTATAAAGAATAAGAGCAGTCCTTGACTTACCCCACAATCTCCCTAAAGGAGATAATTTAAAACTATTTTAGGTTTTTCTTTTTTTGGCATTGACTTTAATTCTGTACCTCTACATATATGTCTATACTCTATTTCTTGATTTCTTTCTTGATTTGTGAAGTGGGAGAATGTAGCTTTCTTACAACAGCCCTCTCCATCTGGCTCTACCTCACCCCATCATCCCATTTAGCCCTATTCTAATTTTTACTTCAATATGTAAATATATTGAAGTAAAAAATACTTTAATATATTAAAATATATTTAATATAAATATTTTATATTATTTATAAAATATATTTAATAAGTTATAATGAATTTTATATTAATTTACATTTAATGTATTTTAATATATTAAAATATACTTCAAATATAATTGTATTTCCCTTCTTGAACAGTTTTTGTTTTTCCTTAGAGTTAATGCATACCTAGTTATTTCGCTTTCATATTTCTCTACATAGATGTCTTTAAAGTTTTTCCTGAATCAAGTAGATCTATCATTATTTTTTCAGTTTAGTTCAGTTCAGCTGCTCAGTCATGTCCGACTCTTTGCAACCCCATGAATTGCAGCATGCCAGGCCTCCCTGTCCATCACCATCTCCCAAAGTTCACTCAGACTCACGTTCATAGAGTCCGTGATGCCATCCAGCCATCTCATCCTCTGTCGTCCCCTTCTCCTCCTGCCCCCAATCCCTCCCAGCATCAGAGTCTTTTCCAATGAGTCAACTCTTCACATGAGGTGGCCAAAGTACTAGAGTTTCAGCTTTAGCATCATTCCTTCCAAAGAAATCCCAGGGCTGATTTCCTTCAGAATGGACTGGTTGGATCTCCTTGCAGTCCAAGGGACTCTCAAGAGTCTTCTCCAACACCACAGTTCAAAAGCATCAATTCTTTGGCACTCAGCCCTCTTCACAGTCCAACTCTCCCATCCATACATGACCACAGGAAAAACCATAGCCTTGATTTGATGGACCTTAGTTGGCAAAGTAATGTCTCTGCTTTTGAATATGCTATCTAGGTTGGTCATAACTTTTCTTCCAAGGAGTAAGTGTCTTCTAATTTCATGGTTGCAGTCACCTTCTGCAGTGATTTTGGAGCCCCCCAAAATAAAGTCTGACACTGTTTCCACTGTTTCCCCATCTATTTCCCATAAAGTGATGGGACCAGATGCCATGATCTTCATTTTCTGAATGTTGAGCTTTAAGCCAACTTTTTGCTTTCCTCTCTCATTTTCATCAAGAAGCTTTTAGCTCCTCTTCCCTTTCTGCCATAAGGGTGGTGTCATCTGCATATCTGAGTTTATTGATATTTCTCCCGGCAATCTTGATTCCAGCTTGTGCTTCTTCCAGCCCAGCGTTTCTCATGAGGTACTCTGCATAGAAAGTCGCAAAGTAAAGCCTTTGCTTTTCAATGTGCTATCTAGGTTGGTCATAACTTTTCTTCCAAGGAGTAAGCGTCTTTTAGTTTCATGGCTGCTTATCTCTCTCTAAATCTAAATATCTCTCTCACCACGCCGTCCCCTCTTTGAATTACCCTGGATCCAACCGAGCGAGGCTGGTCCCCAGTAATGCGTAAGTAAATTCACATGAATTACATCACCCAATATATCTTCATACTCAAGTTTCCCCAGTTATCCCCCAAATGTTGTGTGTGTGCTCAGCCACTCAGTTGTGTCCAACTCTTGGTGACCCCATGGACTGTAGCCCGACAGGCTTCTCTGTCCACAGGTTTTTCCTGGCGAGAATACTGGAGGGGGTTGCCATTTCTCCAAATGTCGTTACTATAGGCTTTCCCCCCTCCCCCCTGCTCTAGGATCCAACCACTCTACTTGGCCATTTTGTCTGCAAGCTCTCCCATCATAGGACATTACCCTCACATCCCTCTGCTGTTCATGACCTTGACAACTAGAAAGAATACAGGTAGGCTGGTTTGAAGGACGGTCCACATTCGGGAATTGTCCCATGGTTTCCTCATTATTTGACTTGGGTCAAAGCTCTCCAGCCAGAATCCCACATTTGATACTGTGTCTCCCCTTGAGTGAACTCCGGGAGATGGTGATGGACAGGGAGGCCTGGCAAGCTGCGATTCATGGGGTCACAAAGAGTCAGACACGACTGAGCGACTGGACTGAACTGAACTGAACTTCCCTGCCTCCCCTCAGGAGATACATAGTATCAGATCCTGGTTATAGTGGGTGTGGCCAGACCTCAGCAGGAAAGGGTATCTTCCCTTGTTTGTAATTAGTAAGTGTGGGAAGGCTTCTCTGGGGGCTGGGTTTAGCATTCCTTGATTCTTGCCTGACTCGGTTATTATAGCAGGGATCACAAACTCGTGGTTTTCTTCTGCATTTATTAGCTAGCATACTTGTGTAAGAAAAGAGCATTTCCTCTCCTCCTCTCTTTGGGTCTCTACATAGAGCTGCAGATTTTAAAAATCAGTGCTGTAATCCATGACCATCATTATTCTTTCTGATGTTCAAATAGTCCAAAATCCCACCGGTGGTAAACCCTTTCAAGACAACTCATTTGCCCTTTTGACATGACTGTTATTTATCTTATTTATTTATTATTATTATTTTTGCTACTTCCTTGCTTTCTGGCATAATGAATGTTCCAGGCTCACCTTGTACTTTCCCTGTTACCGCCTAGGATTAGTTGTTTCTGGAGGAAACCTTGATTCCTTTCAATGGGAATGATACTTAGAAACCAAGATCTGGGTATTTGGTGTGCTCATTGTCACTGGGGTGTCCCATTGGTTGTTTTAGCTCAACCATTAGATTTTCTATTTAAAAAAACTCTGTTTTCAGATCGACCTGGGATTTTTTATTATCTCTTGTTCCCTCAACTTCTGTCTTATGATCACATAGTGATATATTTAGTCCATATAGCGAAGAGGAAGAGGGAGAAAAGGAGGGGGAAGAGGGTGGCACACTCATTGTCAAGTAAATACCAAGCAGGTTAGTACCTTCGCACAGACTGGAGTGGGGGTTGCTGTGGCTCCACAGAGCTGAGTCTGTTGCACTTTGCTTTGATATTTATTGGTGGATATTTGTTGATTGCACCTAGGAAGAAAAAGAAAATCTGTGAGGAGACACTTATTCACAGCAATTAACATGACAGCAATCTGCTTTGCGTGCAAAGCGTCACATCACTGTACTCCACATCCAGGAAAGAAAGACACCAACCAGGGTGGCCACGTGAGATGAAGCCGGATTTCTCACTGGACTTTCTAAAACGAGGCTGAGAAAGTTCACAGCTGCCAAATGTGTAAGTAGAGAATTCAACTCACTTTTCAATAAGATGCTCTTAGCTGCCAAAGTCCATTAAACATTAGAGGAGAAATCATGAGCCTATACTAAGAGTCAGGCCTCTAATTGACCTGAACTAATCAGAATAATTATTTTTTATTTGTATCTTTGAAATCCCAAACTGCAAAGGGAAAAGAACATTCCTTTACGTTCTCTGTATCGTTAACAACAACAGTAACCATGGTCCATTTGGGGTTTAATTCATTATGATTCATTTCATCTGAAATATATTATTTTTTCATAATATTAACGCATGCTTCTTCCAATATCATTTAAAACATGAAAAAGCCTTTACTGATGAGAAACTTTAAAAAATGCATGATTTATTTCCTTGGCCTTTGATTTAATTGTATGTTAAACATGATTAACCCTCTTCCTGGTGATCCTGGCTCACCGTAAGTTGCAAGCCGGTCCTGGGCTGTGACCCAGCACCATCTCCTGAGCCACTGTTGCAGACTGGGCTGTGTTGCTTCTAGACTGAACGGCCAAGCCTGGGCTGTTTCCTTTACGTGCATCTGATGTTTAGTTATCTGTCTCCGCTCTAAGTATCAGCAATAGTTTTGGTCAGTAGTAGTTTTGCTTAGAAAACATGTCTATTCTGATGTGAATGGTGTCTGGTAGCCAATTCTGTCACAGTAGCGTGATAAACAGGAGTTACTGACAGAGGGAGCTGGGTGCACATGCCTGGGAGGGTTGGGACCAGATCTGTTTGGTCCCAAACAAACAGGGTTGAGGGCTGGGTCCCTGCTTGATACCCCATCCCTCCACGGTCAGTGGCTCAAAGCAGGTACCTGATGTGCCGTGTGGCTATTTGGTCAGTCGTGCCTGACTCTTTGTGACCCCGTGAACTGGAGCCTGTTCTCTGTCCATGGGAGTTTTCAGGCAAGAATACTGGAGTGGGTTGCCATTTCTGCCTCCGGGGGATCTTTCTAACTCAGGGATGGAACCCACGTATCCTGCATCTCCTGAACTGGCAGGTGGATTCGTTACCCCTGAGACACCTGAGAAGGCCCTACATGTGTGTTAATATTGAAGAGGTGCGTGTGGGTCTGGGGGCCTGCTCTGAAGGAGGATGTGGAGGACTGAATATGATTTTGTCAAAGTCACCATGGGAGTTTTCAGGCAAGAATACTGGAGTGGGTTGCCATTTCTGCCTCCGGGGGATCTTTCTAACTCAGGGATGGAACCCACGTATCCTGCATCTCCTGAACTGGCAGGTGGATTCGTTACCCCTGAGACACCTGAGAAGGCCCTACATGTGTGTTAATATTGAAGAGGTGCGTGTGGGTCTGGGGGCCTGCTCTGAAGGAGGATGTGGAGGATTGAATATGATTTTGTCAAAGTCATACTTTGGCCATCTAATGCGAAGAACTGACTCATTGGAAAAGACCCTGATGCTGGGAAAGATTGAAGGCAGGAGGAGGAGACGACAGAGGATGAGATGGTAGGATGGCATCACTGACTCAATGGACATGAGTTTGAGCCAGCTCCAGGAGTTGGTGGTGGACAGGGAGGCCTGGCCTGCTGCAGTCCATGGGGTCACTAAGAGTTGGACACGACTGAGCGGCTGAACTGAATGTCAAACAAAGTCTTCTCAACTTTTTGTTCTTTGAAAGCTATAGTTTAAATGTTGGAGATTTCCAGATACTTTTCAGAGAAGTGGTGTCATGACTATAGTTCTTCACAAGCACTTTATATATTTCTCACCCACCCCAAGTAATTCTTCTTAAAGCACCTGCTCCCCTTTCCCTGGGTGCTGATGAGGGTGTCATTTATCTAATCATACATTTTGACTAGTTAGCGTGAAACACCACTAGGAATTTTGTGGGGTCGGGGAAGTAAATTCCACCTTAACCTCCTTTCAACTTTTTTGCCTTATAAAGAGTGTTTCTTGACAAATTTCTCAGTCTTTCAAGGTGTTTTCTGTTCTGCTTTTCCATGAAACTGGGTTTATCTGGGATCCGCAGACACTTGTAATTCAGGGTCTGGAAACATTGCAAGCCACAAGCAAGCTGCCACATAGTGAGCACAGGAGAGCACGTTTGCAGAGAGGAGAAGGAAGGAGGTCGCGAGGGAGTGCTAATACACAGAGGCTGTGGCTTTTCAGGGGCTATTTCAAGGTGCTGTTTCATTTTACCCTTGCAAATGCCTCATGAGCTCTTTTTTCCAAAGGATCCCTGGCCTTCACTTATTTTTCCCCCTCATCTTCCCAGCTCTTCTTTCTGGTTCCTATTCCAGAACCCATCCACAGAAATTGTACTCTAGGAGCATATTGCTCATGCATCAGTGTTTCTCAAACCGTATAATGTATATAGGAATCACTGGGGATCTTGATAAAATGCAGATTCTGGAACAAAACGTCTGGGCTGGGGCAGGAGAGTCCACATTTTTTGCAAGCTCCCAGGAGATGCTGGGACGTTGGTCCTAGACTCACACCTAGAGTCGCAGAGAGCTTGAGGAGACGACATCAGCCCCACCGACCATTCCCCAAGGCCCCTCAGACCTCACCGGCCCTGACCAGGCAGGGTCTTTGCAGCCTCAGCTGGTCTCACAGTGAATGTCACTGACAAGTCTGAGACCTAGGATGCAGCACTGGGCGTCCGTTAGCCTGCGTGCTCCCTCTCCCTTATCTGGGCCCCAAAGTAAAATGTTCACAAGTCTGACAGTGCTTCTCGACCTCCACAGCCGTATCAGGAGCGTGTCAGCCGTCTCTGAGTCATCCTGCTGCATTCAAAGTGAACTGCATACTTTCGAGACAAGCTCCTGCCAAGAAATATAACCCACGTTTCTTTCCTTATGGGCAACAGTTACACTAATCACTGGCATCATAAAGAATCATTAACAAAGCTAAGAAAGTTTTGCAAGGATGCATCTTTCATTCTGACATGTAAAGTGGTGCCTCCTAAAACTTCGAACTCTGCCTTTAGAACTTGTAAAAGCAAAGCCAAGGATTGTTGAATTTTTCTCTAGCTCTCTCTCGGAGTGTTAACTGGTGAAACTTTCCATCAAAGGGCAGCGTGATAATGTTACATGTCAAGGGTTTCTACTTTGTAACTAGTATCCCGGCTGTGACTTCACACTCCCAGACCATGCTGCTCCCTGCATGCAGATGTGTGAGTAGCTGTTTGTTATGACTGTTTCTCCATAGGAACCGGAGGCATAAAAGAGAGGAGCCAGAGAACTCAGTGCTTAGAGATCATAGGCTTCCTCCCTCCACCATCTATCATTCCCTATTTTCCTTTCTGACCCTGCAGTGCCCTTGAAGACAGAGGCTTCCAAGAATCCATGTCAGTTCATCAGCCCTTCTTTGGGGAATAGCAAATATACTGAAATGTGCAAGAAAGAATATGATTTTATGACTTACGCCTGACTGAGCTTATAAAAGCCTTCACAAACTTCACACCGTATCTGTGGTCAGGTTTATGAATGCGGCCAAGCTGGACCAAGTGGTGATCCAAAGGGTAGCTGGCTAGATCTTCCAGTTCCTGGTCATTCCAAGAAGGCCCAAGGGAAAACACGAATAGGGTGTAACCTTGACACTTGGCCCTCAAGGATTCTTTCTTTAAGGTGTCCCTGTCCAAGTGACTGGTTTCCCCAGCAGATATCACAAAAATGACTTTATTTCTTCTCAGATTGGGTGTCCTCGAGAAGACATTGTCCAGAGTCCACTGTAGGGCATGACCAATAAAAGCATCTCCATTTAGACCTTGACACTTGGCCCTCAAGGATTCTTTCTTTAAGGTGTCCCTGTCCAAGTGACTGGTTTCCCCAGCAGATATCACAAAAATGACTTTATTTCTTCTCAGATTGGGTGTCCTCGAGAAGACATTGTCCAGAGTCCACTGTAGGGCATGACCAATAAAAGCGTCTCCATTCAGCTGCTGAACGGATTCTTCCACGTGTCTCTTCATGAGGCGTTTACTCTTGTAGGTGGTCAGGTTGAATTCACTTCTAACAGGGCTCCTCTGAGTGTTGGGTAGGAAGTGGGGGGGACTGAAGCTTACTAGGGCCACCCGGTCTCTGGTGACAGAGGTCTCAGGCTCTGGGGTGACTTCGAAGTGGGCTAGCAGTGCTCCCAAGAATCCTCGAATGTCTTCAAATTCTGCACTTCCCACATGTCGGGAGCTGTCCAGAAGGAAAGCAGCATCCACGTAAGATTGCACAGGGGGTGGTCTGGCTTGATCGCAAGAAGCGTCCGGCTTGCACACATCTGCGGACCGAAAGTCATTTAGGGTTACTAAACAGAAACAGACAGCAAAAGGGAAGATAGCATCTCAAACATTTTGACATTTGGAGGCTGCATGATCTTTGATGTTAATATAGTAACTAAATGACTTTGAGGTCAGCAACAGAAGATTTCCTAGTATGTGGTTTGCACCCTGATCCCCAAAGTACAGATTTTATACTCAGCCCATGTTTCGAGTTCCATTCACTGGTGCTGTCTGACTCTTTGAAATTAGGTTGCTTTCAACAGACGTTTCATCTTGGCTGCGTTTTAAGTTAATAAAGATTGACCTGGACAGTTGATCTCATGCTTGTATGTGTGTTTACTGTATCATGACATAAAAAGTAATGACCGCTCTAATTGATAATATACAGGTTAAACAAGGGCCCCTGTCATTCTACACACACTACGTTATTACAAAAAGAAATCTGCTTAAAATGCAAGAGTGCAAAAAAGCAATGAATCTTTTATTTCAATTTAAATAAAAGTTTATAACTCAATGTCTTTTTTTTTTTTTTTGTAGAGACATTAAGGACAGAGCTACCACTTATATACCTATCAGTTGAAAGCTCAGTATGCGTTCATTAAATAAATGAATATAAATACTAGGTGTTAATGGGCTTTCATAAAATATGAGGTCATTTTAATGTGTACATATCTCATTTTTTAAAAGAAGATGTAGTAATAAAACAGAGAGTGCATTTTACTGAATCTGACCACAATACTCAGAGGAACAACAACAAAAAAAACCTTGGAAACTGAAGGATCTTAGAGGGCATCTAATCTTCTAATTTTACCGAAGAGCCTGAGGGCAGGAGAATAAAATCATTTTGCCAAAGGACACACCAGCATTTCTAGAAGTGTCTGCATATGAAGTCAGTGTTGTACTGTTTGAGGCAAGGCCACACGGTACAGCAGGGTGGGGAGGCCCACTGGCCTGAAAGTCGGGATATCCGGGCTCTCGTCTGGCTGTCCACAGTAACACACATGCTGTGGGCTCCTGTCCAAGCCGCCCCGCGCCCCAGGTCCATAGAATGAGACATTTGGGTAGATGCACCTAGAGAGCCCTTACAGAGCCGACACGCTGTAGGCCTACATTTTCAATAACAGTTGATGGTTAAGGATGAGCATCCAAGAGACTTTTCTCTTTAAAAACCAAAGAAAATGACAAGCCACACATGCGGACAGCCAGTACTGAGACAAGGGCCCAGCCATGAGTAACAGCGATTAGATGAAAGGTTAATAACCAAGGTGCAGATCCCTCACGGACGGAGCAAACTTCACAATTCCAGTCTTGCTCATGGACTCAATAAAGATATAAACTCTGGGAACGCCCCTGATGGTCCAGTGGCTGGACTTATGAGCTCCCAACGCAGCTGGGCCCAGGTTCAGCCCCTGGTCAGGGGACTATATCCCACATGCTGCAGCTAAGAGTTCGCATGTCACAACTAAAGATCCCATGTGTTGCAACTAAGGCCCAGCAGAGCCAAACAAATAAATACAAATTTAAAACCAGGGACAGCAGCCTGCCCATTTGCTCAGTTTTGTGGGGTTTCTTAGTTGCGGGAAACAACAGCCAAAATACCTTCCCTTATGTGCCTCAGAGACGAAACAAGGCTTTAAGCCAAGAAATGGAGCCCAGATCTATCTCCAGACACACGCGGATCACTTTTAACCACAAATCACACAGGCGCATGCATCACTGAGGAGTCTGAACGCACAGCTGAGAACTCGAGGCGGAAGAATCTGCCCGCAGTGTCGTAGCCCCTCAGGGCTAGGGGAAATGGCTGGTCGGAGGGCAGCAGAGGGCAAGACAGCAGGAAGAGAGGGTTGTTAAGAGAGAATCCTGCTTCTCTCTCAGAGTCACTCATACGGCCAGAAGGACCATCTCAATGACACACGTGGAGAAGGAGAGGGTTTAACCAAGTACAGAGTCCCAGGGAACGGATAATGCAATCTGTGTTTCTCACAAACTGCAGGTGTCTTAAAACCAGCTTTCTTGATTTCGATTTGGCTGTGAGCAAATTATTTCGCCTCATCTGTAAAATGGATCTAATAATCATTCAAAAATTTTAGGGCCATTAAAAGGATCAAAGGAACCCATTAGAAGGCTGTTTGGAATGCATTCCTTGTGGTTCAGCTGGTAAAGAATCTGCCTGCAATGCGGGAGACCTGGGCTTGATCTCTGGGTTGGGAAAATCCCCTGGAGAAGGGAAAGGCAGCCCACTCCAGTGTTCTGGCCTGGAGCATCCCATGGGCTGTAGAGTCCTTGGGGTCACAAGGAGTCGGACACGACTGAGCCACTCACACTGCACTACACTTGGAATGCATTAAACCCAGCAGCCCGAGTATTGACTATGCCACAGCCTTTGACTGTGTGGATCACAAGAAACTGCAGACAATTCTGAAAGAGATGGGAATACCAGACCACCTGACCTGCCCCTTGAGAAATCTGTATGCAGGTCGGAAGCAACAGTTAGAACTGGACATGGAACAATAGACTGGTTCCAAACAGGAAAAGGAGTCCGTCAAGGCTATATATTGTCACCCTGCTTATTTAACTTATATGCAGAGAACATCATGAGAAACGCTGGGTTGGAAGAAACACAAGCTGGAATCAAGATTGCCGGGAGAAATATCAATAACCTCAGATATGCAGATGACACCACCCTTATGGCAGAAAGTGAAGAGGAGCTAAAGGGCCTCTTGATGAAGGTGAAAGAGGAGAGTGAAAAAGTTGGCTTAAAGCTCAACATTCAGAAAATGAAGATCATGGCATCCGGTCCCATCACTTCATGGGAAATAGATGGGGAAACAGTGTCAGACTTTATTTTTTGGGGCTCCAAAATCACTGCAGATGGTGACTGCAGCCATGAAATTAAAAGCTGCTTACTCCTTGGAAGAAAAGTTATGACCAACCTAGATAGCATATTAAAAAGCAGAGACATTACTTTGCCGAC
>SJYC01077058.1:19-28354 GCA_006408675.1 Madoqua kirkii | reverse complement strand
GGTCCCATCACTTCATGGGAAATAGATGGGAAACAGTGGAAACAGTGTCAGACTTTATTTTTTGGGGCTCCAAAATCACTGCAGATGGTGATTGCAGCCATGAAATTAGAAGACGCTTACTCCTTGAAAGAAAAGTTATGACCAACCTAGATAGTATATTCAAAAGCAGAGACATTACTTTGGTGACCAAGGTCCATCTAGTCAAGGTTATGGTTTTTCCAGTGGTCATGTATGAATGTGAGAGTTGGACTGTGAAGAAGGCTGAGTGCCGAAGAATTGATGCTTTTGAACTGTGGTGTTGGAGAAGACTCTTGAGAGTCCTTGGACTGCAAGGAGATCCAACCAGTCCATTCTGAAGGAGATCCGGCCTGGGATTTCTTTGGAAGGAATGAGGCTAAAGCTGAAACTCCAGTACTTTGGCCACCTCATGTGAAGAGTTGACTCATTGGAAAATACTCTGATGCTGGGAAGGATTGAGGGCAGGAGGAGAAGGGGATGACAGAGGATGAGATGAATGGATGGCATCATGGACTCGATGAATGTGAGTCTGAGTGAACTCCAGGAGATGGTGATGGACAGGGAGACTTGGTGTGCTGAGATTCTTGGGGTCGCAAAGAGTCGGACATGACTGAGCAACTGAACTGAACTGAGCGCCACCTCGGAAGCCTGTTTCTTCATCGTGCTGCTGCTGCTGCTGTTGCTAAGTTGCTTCAGTGGTATCTGAATCTGTGCAACCCCACCGTCGGCAGCCCATCAGGCTTCCCCTTCCCTGGGATTCTCCAGGCAAGAACACTGGAGTGGGTTGCCATTTCCTTCTCCAATGCGTGAAAGAGAAAAGTGAAAGTGAAGTCTCTCAGTCGTGTCCAACTCTTAGCAACCCCATGGACTGCAGCCCGCCAGGCTCCTCTGTCCATGGTAAAACAGCCTAAATAGACTTTGCTTCCTCACCAGTCTCTGGGAAGGTCAAATGAGTTAAGTATGCAAAAGCACATTATAAGTCAAAAGCATTATGCTTCCTGGTTTAATACCACCATCGCCACCCCGTGCAATCTCACTCATCCCTCTCCATCTTTAACTTCCTTAGTCAAGAGTTGGTTTTGTTGTCTTGATATGAAGCAAGAATGATTTCTGAAAAGCAAAGTTACTGCCATGTGCAAGGTCAAAGTTTTTTCTGCATTTTAGAATGATGCAATAATGGAAAGATAAAAGGCTGGGACTTCCCTGGTGGTCCAATGATTAAGACTCCATCCTCCTACTTCAGGAGGCATGGGTTCTATCCCTAGTTGGGAAACTAAGATTCTGTATGCTGTTTGACATGGGCAAGGAAAAAAAAAGATAGAAGACTGATATCAGAATGTCTGATCTCTAGTCATGGCAATGTCCTTGTCCTTATTTTCCATCTTTAAACATTGGCACCATCCTTTGATTCTTTAACACTCTACTATAACCAGACTTTGCTAGACACTGGGGCAGAAAAAAAAGTCTTCATTCAGGCCTTCAAGAGGTTCTGCTGCAAGAGGTTCAGCCTAGTCTTTCTGGCAAAACTTGGGCTGTGGTAGACCATACTATTGTTTGCAATTATTTGCTGCCATGGCTTGGTGCTGAAGAATATGCCTGCTAAAGCAGCAGATGTAAGACATGCAAGTTCGATTCCTGGGTCAGGAAGATCCCCTGGAGAAGGAAATGGCAACCCGCTCAGTAGTCTGGCCTGGAAAATTCCAAGGACAGAGGAATCTGGTGGGCAACAGTCCATGAGGTCACAAAGAATCAGACACAGTTGAGCATGCATGCACCTTCTTGTGAGAGGATTGTTTTCCTCTGCCTCGTTGACTCTGGCTTGGGCAGATGACTTCCACTGGCCAGTGAGATGGCAGTGAAAGTGGCATTTACTGCTTGTGAGTCATTGCATGTCTGCAGGTCCTATGGTTTTTTTCTCTACCACAAGACCAGCTTGTTCCAGAGAGGGAAGTACCTTCAGCCTAGGTTCTGAAATGGAAGAAAACATGTGACTGACTCATAGAAGATGTGAAATGGGAGCAAAAAATGAACCTGTTGTTGTAAGACTCAGAGTTGGGAAGACATTTGTTATGCAGCCTAACCTAGCAAAAGCTGAGTGATACAAAAGGAAAGAATGGTCTTCTGTTTCTTTGCTTCATCAGCTTGGTGATAAGAACAGTAATACTTGTGACTAAATTAATAGAGTTTATGTTGCTTTAAAACTTACTTCATTCATTTCTTGTCTTTAGAGCCTTGAGGTCTAAGTAGCCAGGGATCCAGGCAGCCAGGACAGGTAAAGTGCACAGAAGCCCACTGCCTTGGTGGCCTTAGCATCCCAGGCTTCAGTGTTTCTTTGTCACTATTTCTGATGAGTGGTTGGTTCTTTGTGTTGAAATCACCCTGAACTGCTTCCCTGACCATATCTGTAAGGCAGGATCCTCAGGTTATTTTTCCTTCATGAGTTGAATCAGGACTTAACTTTGGAAAGAAACTCCCTATTAGACCATATTGACCTGGGTGCAGATTCATCTGCCTGGCTCCTTTCCTGAGCCCCTTGAGGAAACCCCAAGTCACTTCTCTGTTTCATCTTCCTGTTTCTTCTGTCCATATAGTGCCTGGTGGCTTAGAGGTTAAAGCATCTGCCTGCAATGCAGGAGACCCGAGTTCAATCCCTGGGTCGAGAAGATCCCCTGGAGAAGAAAATGGCAACCCACTCCAGTATTCTTGCCTGGGAAATTCCATGGACACAGGAGTCTGGTTGCCTACAGTCTACAGGATTGCAGAGTCGGACATGACTGAGCAACTTAGATATTATTATTATGGTTTTTCCAGTAATCTTATTGAACAAACATGAGAGTTGGACCATGAAGAAGGCTGAACATCAAAGAATTGGTTCTTTCAGATTGTGGTGCTGGAGGTGACTCTTGAGAGTCCCTTGCACTGCAAGGAGACCAAACTAGGCAATCCTAAAGGAAATCAACCGTGAACATTCATTGCAGGACTGAAGCCGAAGCTGAAGCTCCAATACTTTGCCCATCTAATGTGAAGAGCCAACTTGTTGGAAAAGACCCTGATGTTGGAAAAGATTGAGAGCGGGAGGAGAAGAGAGTGATAGAGGATGAGATGGCTGGATGGCAACACAGACTCAATGGACATGAGTTTGAGCAAACTCTGGGACATAGTGAAGGACAGGGAAGCCTGGCATGCTGTGGTCCGTGTGGTTGCAAAGAGTCAGACATGACTTAGTGACTGAACAACCACTGTTTACACATGGTTACTTTTTTTTCTTTCCCATTGGATGGAACTGAGGGGACACAGCCAATTCCTTTCGAGTGTCAGGCCTGGAAGACAGACAAACTTTGGTCGGGCTGATCCTGAGTGCCTCTCACAGCCTAACTTCATGTAGTAGTAGATAGTCACTCAGTCGTGTCTGACTCTTTGTGACCCCATGGACTATAGCCCTCCAGGCTCCTCAGTCCACGGGATTCTTCAGACAAGAATATTGGAGTGGGTTGCCATTCCCTTCTCCAGGGAATCTTCCTGACCCAAGGATTGAACCTGCGTGCAATGCAGATTCTTTACTGTCTGAGACATCTTCATGTATTAAGCATGTTAATATTAACCCTAGATTGGTAGGTGCCAAATATGCTACTGGAGAAGAGTGGAGAAATAACTCCAGGAAGAATGAAGGGATAGAACCAAAGCAAAAACAACACCCAGTTGTGGATGTGACTGGTGGTGGAAGTCCAATGCTCTAAAAAACAATATTGCATAGGAACCTGGAATGTTTGGTCCATGATCCAAGGTAAATTGGAAGTGGTCAAACAGGAGATGGAAAGAATGAACATCGACATGTTAGGAAATGGTGCACTAAAATAGATTGGAAGGGGTAAATTTAACTCAGATGACCGTTATATCTACTACTGTGGGCAAGAATCCCTTAGAAGAAATGGAGTAGCCCTTATAGTCAACAAGAGTCTGAAATGCAGTACTTGGATGCAATCTCAAAAATGACAGAATGATCTCTGTTTGTTTCCAAGGCAAACCATTAGTATCACAGTAATCCAAGTTTATGCCCAACCAGTGATGCTGAAGAAGCTGAAGTTAAACGGTTCTATGAAGACCTACAAGACCTTCTAGAACTAACACCCAAAAAGAGTAGTCCTTTTCATTATAGGGGACTGGGATGCAAAAGTAGGAAATCAAGTGATACCTGGAGTAACAGGCAAATTTGGCCTTGGTGAACAAAACGAAGCAGGGCAAAGGCCAATAGAGTTTTGCCAAGAGAACGCACTGGTCATAGCAAACATCCTCTTCCAGCAACACAAGAGAAGACTCTACACATGGACATCATCAGATGGTCAATACGGAAGTCAGATTGATTATATTCTTTGCAGCCCAAGAAGAAGAAGCTGTATACAGTCAGAAAAAACAAGACTGAGAGCTGACTGTGGCTCAGATCATGAACTCCTTATTGCTAAATTCAGACTTAAGTTGAAGAAAGTAAGGAAAACCACTAGAACATTCAGGTATGACAGAAATCAAATCCCTTACAATTATACAGCAGAAGTGACAAATAGATTCAAAGGATGAGATCTGACAGAGTGCCTGAAGAACTATGGATGGAGGTTCATGACATTGTACAGGAGGCAGTGATCAAGACAATTCCCAAGAAAAATAAATGAAAAAAGGCAAAATGACTGCTGGAGGAGGCCTTACAAATAGCTGTGAAAAGAAGAGAAGCGAAAAGCAAAGGAGAAAAGGAAAGATATAAGCATCTGAATGCAGAGTTCCAAAGAATAGCAAGAAGAGATAAGAAAGCCTTCTTCAGTGATCAATGCAAAGAAATAGAGGAAAAGAACAGAATGGAAAAGACTAGAGATCTCTTCAAGAAAATTAGAGATACCAAGGGAACATTTCATGCAAAGATGGGCTCGATAAAGGACAGAAATGATATGGACCTAACAGAAGAAGAAGATATTAAGAAGAGGTGGCAAGAATACACAGAAGAACTGTACAAAAAAGATTTTCATGACCCAGATAACCACGATGGTGTAATCACTCACCTAGAGCCAGACATCCTGGAATGTGAAGTCAAGTGGGCCTTAGGAAGCATCACTACGAACAAAGCTAGTGGAGGTGATGGGTTCCAGTTGATTTATTTCAAATCCTAAAAGATGATGCTGTGAAAGTTCTGCACTCAATATGCCAGCAAATTTGGAAAACTCAGCCATGGCCACAAGACTGGAAAAGGTCAGTTTTCATTCCAGTCCCAAAGAAAGGCAATGCCAAAGAATGCTCAAATTACCGCACAATTGCACTCATGTCACATGCTAGCAAAGTAATGCTCAAAATTCTCCAAGCCAAGCTTCAACAATATGTGAACCATGAAGTTCCAGATGCTCAAGCTGGATTTAGAAAAGGCAGAGGAATCAGAGATCAAATTGCCAACATCCATTGGATCACTGAAAGAGCAAGAGAGTTCCAGAAAAACATCTACTTATGCTTTATTGTCTATGCCAAAGCCTTTGACTGTGTGGATCACAATAAACTGTGGAAAACTCTTCAAGAGATGGGAATACCAGATCACCTGACCTGCCTCTTGAGAAATCTGTATGCAGGTCAGGAAGCAACAGTTAGAACTGAACATGGAACAACAGACTGGTTCCAAACTGGGAAAGGAGTACATTGAAGCTGTATATTGTCACCCTGCTTATTTAACTTATATGCAGAGTGCATCTTGTGTAATGCCAGGCTGGATGAAGCACAAGATGGAATCAAGATTGCAGGGAGAAATATCAATAACCTCAGATATGCAGATGACACCACCCTTATGGCAGAAAGCGAAGAAGAACTAAAGAGTCTCTTGATGAAAGTGAAAGAGGAGAGTGAAAAAGCTGGCTTAAAACACAACATTCAGAAAGCTAAGATCATGGCATCCGGTCCCATCACTTCATGGCAAATAGATGGGGAAACAAAGGAAACAGTGAGAGACTTATTTTGGGGGGCTCCAAAATCACTGCAGATGGTGACTGCAGCTATGAAATTAAAAGATGCTTGCTGCTTGGAAGGAAAGTTATGACCAACCTAAACAACATATTAAAAAGCAGAGACATTACTTTGCCAACAAAGGTCCATCTTATCAAAGCTATAGTTTTTCCAGTAGTTATGTATGGATGTGAGAGTTGGACTATAAAGAAAGCTGAACGCTGAAGAACTGATGCTTTTGAACTGTGGTGTTGGAGAAGACTCTGGAGAGCCTCTTGGACTTCAAGGAGATCCAACCAGTCAATCCTAAAGGAAATCAGTCCTGAATATTCTTTGGAAGGACTGATGCTGAAGCTGAGACTTCATAGTTTGGCCACCTGATGTGAAGAACTGACTCATTGGAAAAGACCCTGATGCTGGGAAAGACTGAGGGGAGGAGGAGAAGGGGACAACAGAGGATCAGATGGTTGGATGGCATCGCCAACTCATGGACACAAGTTTGAGCAAGCTCCAGTAAGTGAAGGACAGGGAAGCCTGGCGTGCTGCAGTCCATGTGGTCGAAAGGAGTCGGACGTGACTGAGCGACTGAACTGATTAACTATACTAACCAAGGCCCGCCCTGCCTCCCACCTTCCTTCCTTCTTTTTCTTCCTTCCTTCCCTCCTTTTCTTCCTTCCTTTTCTCCTTTAATTCCTTCCTCCTTTCTCTCATTTCTTTCTTACAGCAAATATTTATTGATCTCCTACAATATTTTAAGTCACTGCCCCAGACACTGGAAAGGTGTCCATGAATAAAACAGATCAAGAAGCTCCTCCCTAGGACTTTCCTGGTGATCCAGTGGTTAAAAATCTGCCTTGCAATGCAGGGGATCCAAGTTCAGTCCCTGGTCAGGGAACTACAATCCCACCTCCTTCATTCTGTGGAGCAACTAAGCCTGTATTCCACAACCAGAGAGTCCATGTGCCACAATGAAAGATCCTGTGGGATGCAACTAAGACCCAGGGCCGCCAAATAAACATTGAAATATATTTTTTTAATTTTTAAAAAGAAGCTCCTTCCCAAGAGCTGGGGGAATGCATGGGGTGAGTGGGCAGGCCAGTCCATCATTCTTTCATACAGAAATCTGCCACATCGGTATAACTTATTATTCTTTTCAGTTATTCTAAATGCAGACTTCTGGGTAGAGATAAGATGGACAGATAAGGAGATGAAAGAGGAACTGGTAACAGTTCCTAACAATTTCTCCTGGAAAAAAATTCTCTGTAGGTTTATCAGGCTGGGCCTTGCTGTCTTCTAAACATTGGAGCAAAGATGGGAATAAATGATCATTTTGTCCAGTGCTCCCCAGAATTTCCACCAAGTGGCCCTAGGGGCAGAGCACCATGAATCACTGTCCATGAAGGAGACAGATTTACCGTGAAGCTGCCAGATGCAAGGGAAATTGTTTTGAATTATCTTCTGCAACTTAAACATTAATGTAATTTTTTGCTTGCTTTTTATAACATAGCTGTTTTGTTTTCATATAAAAATTATCCTCCCAAGACCATATATTAATTCTACTTACAGGGAATGCCCAGAATAGGTAAATCTGTGCAGACAGAAAGTAAATTAGTGGTTGCCCAGAGCTCCCAGAGCTGGAGGACATACAGGAGATGGCTGAAAGGTACAGGGTTTCTTTTTCCGGTGATGGAAATGATCTAAAATTGATTTGTGATGGTCGCACAACCCAGGAATATATTAAAATCATTGAACTGTATGCTTTAAATGAGTGGATTGTATGTGATATGAATTATATCACATGTGTGTGTGCTCAGTCGCTTCAGTTGTGTCCCATTCTTTGTGACACTATGGACTGTTGCAAAGGCTCCTCTCTCCATTCAAGAGGAGGCAAGAATACTGGAACGGGTTGCTGTGGAATCTTCAGAGAATCTTTCCAACCCAGGGATCCAACCTGCGTCTCTTATGTCTCCTGCACTGGCAGGCAGGTTCTTTACAACTCGTGCCACTTGGGAAGCCTCTATATCTTGTAAGACTGCTTAAAAATAATAGTCCCTCTCAAACTTCATGTAAAGTTGGCATTCTAGGAAGATACGTAGCTTGTAGCTTTCCACTATTGAGTAGGCCATGGTTGAATGTACGCATTCGAGAAGTGGGATTCTGGTCCAACCCTGTCAGTTTCCAGATTTATAGCAGCTTGAGGAGGAGACATGACTTGCCCAAGAACCTGAGAATAAGGAGCCAAGCCAGGTTTCTGGAGTCTGAGTCCAGGAGTACAGGGTAAACCTCCAAATATACTTTGCACTGAACTTGGCATTCATTTTGTTTCGCTTCTCTATGTCATTTACTTCCCGAGGCAGCTCAGCCACACATGTTTCCTGGTCCATGCCATGAGCCCTCTTCTCTTGATTTCTCTGGCTTCCCACATCCTGGATGGCCCCCCAAATAAGTGGCTACACCTGCAGATCCCTCGCCCGTACCTCTCCCGGGGGGAAGGCAGGGCAGAGGAGTGGAGGAGAGGCCCCACCCTCCTCCCATTCTTGCCTTGAGCCTCACTGAGCCAAAGGCCAGCTTTGCCTTAGGGGAAGCTGTGGGAGTCAGAGCCACTATCTGTTTAATCATGGAGGAGCCAGCGGTATCTGGATGGAACCCCAGCCAGGACACTTTGATCCTGAACTGCCCAACATTGGGCAAGCTGTGAACGTGAGCAGCTCCGGTCAGACGTGAAGAGTCGGTGCTGACCTGCAGTCCCTATGGATTAGCCGTCTCCAGAACACCCCAGGCCCAAGAACTCCCCAGGTGTGTCTAAGTCAAGGACTCTCCCTGCCACACTGACCCTTTTCATTGAGGGGCGGACTCAGAAGGTCTCTGTAACCTTGGGACCTCCTTCTGTATGCTTCTAAAAGTTTTTGCATCCATTCTTTTTTATTATTTATTTATTTATTTACTTCTGGCCAAACTGGTTCCTCACTGCTGCCTAAGGGCTTCCTCTTGTGGCAAGCAGGGGCTGCTCTCCAGTTGTGGCAGGGGCATCTCTTGCTGTGGAACACCAGCTCTAGGAGCCCAGGCTCCAAATAGCTGTGGTGCAGAGGCTTAGTTGCTCCTTCACATATAAAGGAAATCAGTCCTGAATATTCACTGGAAG
Organism: Madoqua kirkii; assembly: GCA_006408675.1. Taxonomy (NCBI): domain Eukaryota; kingdom Metazoa; phylum Chordata; class Mammalia; order Artiodactyla; family Bovidae; genus Madoqua; species Madoqua kirkii. Next base: position 19,227 of record SJYC01077058.1, on the reverse strand, counting down.
GACTGATGCTGAAGCTCCACTACTTCGGCCACCTGATGTGAAGAGCTGACATTAGAAAAGACTCTGATGCTGGGAAAGATTGAAGGCAGGAGGAGAAGGGGACGAAAGAATTTGAGATGGTTGGATGGCATCACCGACTCAATGGACATGAGTTTGAACAAGCACTGGGAGATGAAGGACAGGGAAACCTGGAATGCTGCAGTCCCTGGGGTTGCAAAGAGTTGGACATGATTGAATAACAACAACCACCCATGGAATCTTCCCAGACTGGGGATTGAACCTGTATGGGAAGGTGGATTCTTAATCACTGGACCACCAGGGAAGTCCCTTGTATCCATTCTTTCATGAGATCTTTAGAAAGGTTTTGTGAGGTGGGCAAAGCAGATATTATTGAGCTTTGTTTTTGTGGAAGATGTGGAAACCAAGGCATAAGCATGCTCATTATTTGTCCAGGTGGTTTTTAATGCCAACAAACGAAAGAGCTGGATCTGCTCCAGACTTCTGGGCCAGGCTATTTCTACCACACTCTCAGCCCAGATTAGCAGCAGTTTGCAAGGTGGCCCATGGCCTCAAAGGACAGGATAAACATTAATCACCAAGCATCTGAAGACACCTCCAGAAGAATTTCATTTTAAATCCATGCCCAGGGCTGAAATTAGATGGAAAAGATAAGAAACAGCACACAGCAGTCCTAAGTGTACTCAGAAGTATTTCCTAATAACCAATTCTCCCCTCCCCCATTTCATGAACGTGAGCGTTTGGGAAGTTAGTGGTCACAGGCAGAGATGACAATGTAAGGTATTTCACCAAGGAGGGGTTTAACCACCACTTGTCCAACAGAGGAGCAACCGGCCCTGGAGATTGACCAAAAACTAGTCCTTTACGGGGGCTTCCCTGGTGGCTCAGACAGTAAAGAATCTGCCTGCAATGCGGGAGACCTGGCTTTGATCCCTGGGTTGGGAAGATCCCCTGAAGGAGGGCATGGCAACCCACTCTAGTATTCTTGCCTGGACAATCCCCATGGACAGAGGAGCCTGACAGGCTACAGTCCATGAGGTCGCAAACAGTTGGACACGTGTGAGCCACTAGGCACAGCACGGCACAGCACAGTCCTTAGAGAAACGTGGGGGCTCTGGAATTCTGGGGCCAGGCTGTCACACTCTCCCTGCCAGGCAAGATCCCTCACCTTATGTCTGATTGGAGCTCCCATGTCTTACTGTCTTTTAATTAGATTTATAAGATTAAAAATTATCTGATTAGTCCAGAATTTTTAAAGCGCTTAAAAAAAAAAAAGCTTTAGAATTCGTTTTCCTCCAAATAAATAAGAATTCATACATCCGAGAAAAGCAGAGCTGAAAAAAGGACCACCTTGGGAACTTCCTTGGGGGTCCAGTGGTGAAGACTCCACGCTGCCAGTTCAGGAGGCCCAGGTTCAATCCTGGCTGGGAAACTAGATCCCACATGTAGCAACCAAGAGTTCCCAGCCCACATCTAAGACTTGATGCAGCGAAATAAATAATAATAATAACATAAATAAATATTTTTAAAACCAAAATATCTTGGAGAGTGAGTTATCTCGAGCTCCATCCTTGAATAGTTCTGGTAGCCCTTCAAAATTCTTGAATTCCTCTGAAAACTGATTTAATTTCTCATTTCACTTACAGGGGAAACTGAATATAACAGTGGTAATTGTGCTTATATTCAATTTTATTTATATCTTATTGTGTATTCATCTTTTTATTCTACCAATGGTCCCATGTGACAGGTCTCATGTGATAGAAAAGGAAGCTGAGACCCAGGACAGTTAGGCAGGCAGCTTGCTTGGAGCCGCCCAGAGAACATGTGGAGGACAAGGGATTTCTGTCCAGGACTGTCTCACTGCAAAGCCAACACTGGGCCAAGTCCTCAAAAACACAGATTTCTCACTAGACCCAGACTCTAGACGAATAAGACCTCAAAGGAGACTTGACGTAGATTTGTTTTTCCACTCCCCAAAGGGCCAGCTTTCATGATACCTACTTTGAACACTGGAAACGCACTGACCGGTGACCTTAGACAGGGTATGTGGCTTTCGGTGTTCTAGGGGAGGTGTTGGCAGTTTGTCAGTGGCTGAGATGAAAGTCAGACCAAGTTCCAAAAGTCACCTTGAAGCTGGGGCAGCCGAGGGTGAGGTGCCTCCATCCCTGACACGAAGCACATTGTCACTTAGAATGACTTCTGTCTGGCAGTTGGCATTTGTGCAAGGAACTAGGCATTATAGAATGTTAAGAACTCTGGAAGACTCTGCTCTGATGTCCTCATTTTACAGATTTTAAAACTGGGAAATGGGTACTTCCTTGTGGGCCCAGTGGTTCAGAATCCTCTTGCCAATGCAAGGGACACGGGTTCCACCTGAACTCAGGGAAGATCCCACAAACTGAGGGGCAGCTAAGCTGGCTTACCACAACTACTAAAGCCCATACCCCCGAGTCAGATATGACTGAACCAACTTAACTATGCTATTCTATATTATGTATATTTAAGAAAGTGAAGTCCCTCAGTCGTGTCCAACTCTTTGCGACCCTATGGACTGTAGCCCACCAGGCTCCTACATCCATGGGATTTTCCAGGCAAGAATACTGGAGTGGGTTGCCATTTCCTTCTCCAGGGGATCTTCCCAACCCAGGCATCAAACTCGGGTGTCCCACATTGCAGACAGACACTTTACCACCTGAGCCATAGGGAAGCCCATGTATGTGTAAATCTGCCACCAAATAGAAAAATTTAAAGAATGAATTCAAATATAAACACAGAAATTCTAATATTTTGGGGCCTCTTTCCGGTTGGATTGTATTAGAAATAGATGCGAAGCACTCATTAGAGAATTCTGGACCAGCCACCCTACAAACTGGGAAAGTTAGGAGTTCTGAGGTCAAATGTTGTTTTAGGTATTTTTTTATCCTGAGTTGCAGCCCTCTCTTATATCAATATTCCATTCAACTTTTTAAAAAGCTGTGGCAAAATATATATAACATAAAATTTACCATCTTAACCATTTTTAAGTGTACAGTTTGGTAGCATTAAGCATATTCACCCTATTGTGCAACCGTAACCCCACCTGTCTCTAGAACATTCTCATCCCCCCAAAGTGAAACTCTGTACCCATTAAACAGTAACTTCCCATCCCCCAGGGTACCCACCATTCTACTTTCTGCCCGGTACCCAGGCATTCTACTTTCTGGTACCTACCATTCTACTTTCTGCCTCCATGAATTGACTACCATAGGTCAATAATTATTTTTAAGCTCCTATGATGACTCAGGGGGTGATTTGGCATCTAGGAGTCAGTGGTGAGCAAAGCAAACCAGGTTTCCACCCTCCAACCTCCAGTGAAGTCTTCTTTAACTAATCTGACCTGGTACTGCCTTTGGTCAGTGTCTTTGGTGTGGCAAGGAGTGGGTGTATCCACGCATGTGGCCTAGAGTGGTAGGGCAGGTGAGCTCAGAAGAGGTGGGAGAGCTGAAGATAGAATTGAGTGAGATGTGACTGGTGACCATCTGATAAAGGAAAAATACCTTCTCAAGGAATTCCTAAAAAACTGAGAGAGAGGTGGGGCTTCCTGTATTATGTAGGTTGAGGCTGTATTTATTTTAATAGAATGACATAGAAAAGGCGATCTCAGAAGGCTGATGGACATGGGAACATTAGTGTGTCATTTATTGTCAGTAACCTTCAATTGACTTGGGGCTAAGGCAACTTAGCCAGGGCTGGGGAGGATCAGGTTTCCATTACAGAGATGGGTATTCGCACGTGGACTATTCTCCCAGGGTGAAGCTTGGCCAGGTGGCTGAAAGCCTCCCACGCTTTGCCCTTCTGCCTGCCTTTACCTTAGGATAAAATTATACAGTTCCAATTACAGGACTGGTCAAAAATCAATACAAAAGGTGGAAGAGAACAGATCATTTTTCTTATGGAAGTAACTGCTTTCATTAATTTTTCATTAGCTCTGCCTTCGCTTTGCTATCCATCACTGGTGGAGCCGTAGCCTGCCTTACAGCCAGTGTGCGTGTTTCTTGGATTCAGGAGATAGTGGTTGATAAAACCTGCAGGTTCCTGCCAGGATTGCTGCCTGTGGAACTGGTTTAGGTGACTGTTCTAAGACCATTTTGCTGGTTGCAACGTGCTTAAAAATAGCAGGTTTCCACTCACCAAAACTCAGTCTTAACTCCATCGTGGACATGCTAACTATAGAATAAGGTCCCGCTTCTGTTGTATTTCTTTTGGGAGGGGGGGTGTATATAAATCAGTCTCTTGGTGGGTACTTTTGGCATTAATGGATGTGATGGTCCATTTGGCTGGTGCATTTGGCTAAGGGCTGCCTTTGGGGCCTGGAGTCTTGGGTGGGGAGGAAGAGGGGGCAGGGGTCTCAGGGGTCTCAGGTCTTTGCACATGGGCTTCCTGGATTTTATTCTTTTTAAAAAAATAGTGATAGGCAGCTTTACTTTTTTTATATATTTATTTATTTGTCTGCATCACGTCTTAATTGCATCATGCAGGCTTTTTTGTGGTGGTACCAGGGCTCTCCAGTTGTGTTGCATGGGTTCCAGACGCGTGGGCTTAGTAGCCCTGTAAGAAGTGGGATCTTAGTTCCTCCACCAGGGATCAAACTGGCACCCTCTGCGTTGCAAGAAGGATTCTTAACCACTGGACCACTAGGGAAGGCTCATTATTTTATTCTTAAACTCCTCCCTCTGTTTCCCTATCCTCAGCCTGCCCTATCCTCTCAGAAGCTTAAAGAAATGGCAGCCCACTCCAGTATTCTTGCCTGGGAAATCCCCCTGGACAGAGGAGCCTGGCGGGCAACAGTCTATGGAGTTGCAAAGAGCTGCACCCAACTGAGCGACGGATCACACGTGAAGACTTTGCAACCCCGAACTTCAGCAGAATTTTTTGACTAGTCACTCTTATCCCCTCTCTCCTCTTAATGCTTTTCACACTGTTGTGTGTTATCTATTCCTGTGGGCCTCCCCTAACCAACCTTGTGTTACCTGAGGATGGGGCAGTGGCTTTTTATTTTTGGATCTTCAGCACCTAAAAGCACTTGGTCAATGGGAGGTGATTAATTAACGTCTATTAAATGAAGGAAACGATCAGAAATCCTTGCTTCGTGTAAGCCAGGGTCAGAGCCCTCATTAGCCGCAGAGAGGAGACCGACAATACTCCTCCAGTTGCCTTATCCTATTGATGCTGAAAGAACTAAGTGCTAATCCCAGCTGTGTGGGTAATCAGCTGTGGAACCATGAATAAAACTCACAGGGTCCTTATCTATAAAGAGGGGGTTCTTAACCCCAAGAACCTCTGAGCTTGGAAAGAATTCTCCCCTGCTCAACTCTCCAGCTGAAATGAGCCCCCCTGCTGGCCCTTGCCCAGGCCCTGAGCTCACTGGTCCTCCTTCTCCAGACTTAGAGGCTTGTCTGGAGCTAAGCCTGCATCTCTGGTTTCAAACCAAGCCCTTCAGCCTGCTCCCTGGCTTTGGTTCATCAGTTAGCTCTGGACATTTTCCTATTGGCCTTACCACCCCTTATGCACCTGATCTAGTCTGATCTCAGAAGCTAAGCAGGGTTGAGCTTGGTTAGAACTTGGATGGGAGATCACCTGGGATTATCAGGTGCTGTACTGTAGGGTTAAAAATAATAAAAATGATAATAAAGTAAAATGTATTTATATATGACTACATTTGGGATAACCACCTTCAAAGGAAACATTTTCATTACCCTAGAAAGTTCTTTGAGCCCCCATCCCCTTGCCTCCACCCTAGCTAAAGTCATTACTATTCTAACTTCTATCACTGGAAACTAGTTTAGCCGGTTTTGGGGCTTCACATACATGGATCCATACAGCATGGATTCCTTTGGTTGCTCAATATTTCACTCAGCATAACTTTTTTGCGATCCATTTGTGCTCTTGCATGTACCTGTAGTCCGTTCTTTTTGATTACTGTATTTTGTTGTTTGAATAAGCTAAAATTTGTTTACCAACTTTCTCATTAGAAGACATTTGCATTGTTTCTGGCTCTGGCCCTTTTGTGTTTTGTGTTCATGTTTAGCAGTTTCCCTTAATTTCTCAATATGATAAAATCATTTTAAAAAGTTCGCCATCACTAACTAACCTTTTGAACTTGAGTGGGTTTCTAAGGTTCTCTTAGCTATAGTTTCCTTATGTATAAAATGGGTTAATACTAGTATCTTTTAAAAATATTTTTTCAGGTATTGTTTTGGGCAATAGTATTTTTTTCATAGGGCTTCTCAGGTGGCTCAGATGGTAAAGAATTTGCCTGAAAAAAAAAAAGAATCTGCCTGGGATAGAAACCCAGGTTCTATCCCTTGGTCAGAAGATACCCTGGAAAAGGAATGGCAACCCATTCCAGTATTCCATGGACAGGGGAGCCTGGCGAACTACAATCCATAGGGTTGCAAAGAGTCGGACATGATTTTTTTTTTCTTTCAAGGGTAAAATTTTTACTTTCGAGGAACTTCATATGCAAATTTTCAAAGAAAGTCACATATGAAAGGAAAAGATATTATCCTCCCCTCATCCTAGAAACAAATAAGAAGGGCATAAAGTTTATTTACAGTCATGACACTGGGAAGTTTAGTACCAGCATCTAAGATGAAGAAGAAAGCACTTACTATATATTTCAGATTTCATCAGTTAGGGGGTCTTCCCTTGTGGTATTAATATTTCTTCTTTCAGTTCATATTACCAAAACAGCAAAAACAAGGAAAATATATTTCATATATTCATATGAATATATACCCAAGTTACAATGATTAGGTTTATATATTGAGGCACTTAGGATATTGCCTGGAATGTAATAAACACTGTATAAGTGTTTGCTGTTATTTACATTATTATTGAACTGTTGTGAGGATTAAATGGGTCATATTCTGCTCAGAACAACACATTTTTGATGCAAGATTTATGCAAAGAACATGGATTTTGAGCCTCATCTTTATCATTTACATCCCTTTTCCTAAGTAAGCTCACTTCTAACCCTGGTATTAATTTTTTTTTCATTGCGAGAATATATGGTTCTCCAGTATTCCAACTGAAAAAATAACATCACTCTAACTCACTGAGTGCGTACCTTAGAAATTGCTAGGATAGAAAATATTTCTCGTAATTCTTGGTCTACAGAATGTAGAAAACAATAACTATATCAAATGGTTCATGTTTCGGCATGCCATGTTAATACAGTAAAAAGTTCCAAAAAGAAAAAGACCTCTGGGTATCACTCTTCCATTTCCTTCTGGTTGCTCCCTGGGCTCTCTTTTCCTTCACAAGTTCTTAAAAAGAATAATGGGCAATCACTGTCTTTCCCTCCTTGCCTCTGAGTCCCTTCTCAGCCTGCTTGGTCTAGTGTCAGGGCCCAGACCTTCACGATGGATTTCTCTAGGGTCAGCCGTGGTCTTGCAGTTACCGTACCTGCTGGACCTTGCTCGACACTGGACACACTCATTCTTTTCTTTGAAACTCTTTCTTCAGCCCAATTTCCCACCCCATCTCACACTGTTTCTCATTCTCCCTCTTGGCTGTTTCTTTTTTAAAATTTTTTTTAATTGGAGGAGAATTGCTTTACAACGTTGTGTTGGTTTCTGCTGTATAACAATTTGAATCAGCTGTGTGTGTACAAATATCCCCTACCTCTTGAGCCTTCTTCCCACCCCACTCACCTCCATCTCACCCCTCTAGGTCATCACACAACACCGAGTTGTGTTCCTTGCGCTCTGTAACAGCTTCCCGCTGGCTTTCTTTCTTACACATGGTGCTGTATATATGTGAATGTGACTCTCTCAATTCATCCCGCCCTCTCCTTCCCCCATTGTGTCCACAGGTCTCTTCTCTACATCCGTGTCTCTATTCCTTCGGCTTTCCTTCTGAGTCTCCAAATACCCCTAAATGTCGGTCACTTCTCTATAATGTGGTGACCACATCCCATCCACAGGCCCTCCCTCGGCTTCGTGGGCAGTTTCTTGTGAGTCACCCTCCAAAGCCATGTGTTTAAGCTCAGCTCTTCCCCCCAGCACTGACCCCTCTACCCCGAGTCTGGACCTCTGGTTGCCCACAGGCACTGCCCCATCACATGCTCAAAACCAAACCGTTTAGGGTCCCCTTTACCTGCCCTATGAATACAAGCTTCTGCTTGGCCTCCATTCCATCTTTCTCTTCAGGGCTCCCCAGCCCTTAAGAACCCGAGTTAGAAACTTCGGAATTATCTTTGATTCTTTTCTCTCCTTCACCACCCACATCTAATTGCTCATCAAATTCTGTTGTTTCTGCCTTGGAAATATCTCCTGAATTTACCCCTTGTTCTACCTTCCAATTGCTTTCATTTATCAGAGCTCCACGAGACAGCTGGAATAATCTCCTGATTATTCTCTGCCTGATCTACTTCCTTCTCCATTCTGCCACCAAAAGAAAAAAAAAAGTATTTCTTAAAAACAAGTCTAGTTGCATCACTCTTAGGATTTAAAATGTCACTGATTCCTTGTTGCCTGTGGCTGGTTCCCACACAGGGCACCGGGCCCCAAGGTCACCTGGAGGTAGATTCTGGGGCCCCACCCCAGGAATTCTGAGTCATTAGGTGGGGCCTGGCTATCTGCAGTAAAGTGTGCTCTGATCCTAGCTTCCCCAGGCTGCTCTAGAAGCTCTCTTTCCTGCCCCTGCTTCTGCCCCCCGGGAAATGCTATTCTTAGTACACTGGCATCTTGCTTGTTCGAGCCTCTGTGCTTTGCACACTCTGTCACTGCCTGGAAGACTCTGCTTCCCACTCCCTCTCCCCTTGTCTTCCTGGTGGGGTCACTCAGCTGCCGCAAAGTCTTCTCAGGCTTCCCTGGGGTCAATGAGTTGTCCCCTCCTCTGTGTCCCCCAGGGCAGTCTGCATGCGCCCCTATCAGGGCATCTATTAAGTCTGCTGCTGTATGATCAGCCTCCTGCCTGTCTTGCTGGGCGCATCTCCTGAAAGGCAGGACACCATCTCCTTCTGCCTGCCTTCTTGGTGCCTCACTCCGTGCCTGGCACAGCAGCCCCTGTTCTGACTTGGTGTCCATCAAGTAAGAGAAGGAAACTCCCTTCCTCCTCCTCCTCCAATTATTCTTAAATATATGAATATTTCAAGCACTGCTTGTCAGATGATGCCATCGGCAGTGCTAATAGTTAGAGAAAGCCCAGTGAGTCTGTAAGTGTTGCCCTGGTTAGGACTCCCAGTTTCTCCGAGTCCGTTTTGGTACATTTCATTTCACTTCTTACTTTTCTTTCACAGCAGAAAATTAAGGAGAGATTGAGGAGGAGCAACAGAAAGAGACTGCAGAACCTCCCACGTGAGGCTTCTCAAGTCTGCCGCCCACCAAGGTTGTTGGACTTGGATACTGTGAGGCACTCCCCCTCCCCCACGATTTACTGGTAAGAGCCACCTTAACTGTCCGAAAAGCTCCGCTGAGACAGCTTCCACAGTTCCTGGGAGGTAAAATTTATTTCTGTGGCCAATAGGGCACTGCTTTCTGAGGCCTGGGGAAATCAGGAGCAGCAGTGGGGTCCATGTCCTGTTCGGTGACATCTAGGGAAAGACAGCTGATCCGCAGAACACCGATTAGTAGATGGGAGTCCTCCTGCAGAGAAAACTGATGGTGCTTCAGTGGGACAAGGACATCTGTGACTTGAAGGCAAATGGACAGGCCATGTTGCAGCCAAACAGAAATGAGTGAACAGCCTTTGGCACATATCAGCCAAACAGGCTTCCAAGAGTTAAACAATCTTGGTTCTTCTTTAGCTGTCACTACTAACAAACAAACGGGCTTCCCTGGTAGCTCAGATGGTAAAGAATCCGGCTGCCATGCAGAAGACCCCAGTTTGATTCCTGAGTCAGGAAGATCCCTTGGAGGAGGGCACAGCAAACCACTCCAGCATTCTAGGGCTTCCCTGGTGGCTCAGACAGTAAAGAATCTGCCTGCAGTGCAGAAGACCCTTGTTTGATTCCTAGGTCAATAAGATTCCTTGGAGGAGGGCATGGCAACCCACTCCAGTATTCTTGCCTAGAGAATCCCCATGGACAGTGGAGCTTGGCGGGCTGCAGTCCATGGGATCGCAAAGTCAGACACGACTGGGCAACTAAACACGCATGCATGCACTAACATACACTTGGAGCTGGACTTGTCCTTCACCAAGCTAATTACTCTCTGACTCCATATAGATTATACTCAGCACCTGGCCTTCTTCTCCTCCTACACTCTCTTGTAGCATCCTGCATTTCAGAAAGAAGGTCATGGGCTGATAACTTCAGGGACACCAGACCTGATTGCCTGAGCCAGCTGTGGCTGTTTTGAAAACTGGTAGGAGTAAAACAAAAAAGCAAGACCTTCAAGAGGATATAAAACCCCTCCCTATGCCTGAGAAAGTGGGGCACACTTCTTGAGGTGCTAGCCTTCTGCGTTTCCCATTTGCCTGACAAAAAACCAAACTCTGTGTCCATACTTCCATTGGGTGGGCATCAGTGGACGGGGAGCCGTGATTTTGGCAATAGCCACACTCACAGAATTCTCACAACTAAGACTAGAAAGAGGGCAAAGAGCTTCCTGGAGACAGACAAAGGATTGCCAAGACACCCGTGGAGCGAGGATGAAGGAGAGACACCAATCCCATGCAGTTTCACTGGGACTAATGGCAAATTCTTCATTTGGTTACAAGATTCCCCTCTTGTTGGAGGTCAAGATCAGAGTGGGTGTCTGTTTCTGCATGTGAGATATCCCATCAATATTACGGTTCTTGAGAGCTATGTAGGAGCATGTTCTTTTTCTTAGGAGATACCATGCTGAAGTACTTAGTGATGAATTGTCCTGATGATTGCAATTTATCTATCTTCAAATGGTTCATCAGAAACCACACACACAGCAAGACAAGTGGGAAGGGCAGATGCAATGTTAACAACTGATGAATCTAACCGAAGAGTGTGGGGTATTATGTGTACTATTGCTTCAACTTTTCTGTAGGTTTGAATATTTTCAGATGAAAGCTGAGGCAGGGTGGGTTAACACTAAAATAAAGGCTAATTTGGCTAATTTCAAGAACTGTTTTTGCTGTTTTATAAGCCTAAAAATGAAAAGCTCCAGTGGTGAGAAGGCAAGTTAAGGCAAACCATTATTACCTCTCTCCTTAGCCGTGGAAAGCCAGTAAGCTACCGAATAAAACAAAGGCTATTTTGTGTGGTAGATGAACTCATTTATCAGTGCATTCAGACTGGAGAGGCAGAGGGAAAGATCAGACTGTTTAGTCTCTTTCCTCCACCCCTATTGCATCGCTCTGTTTAACCCTGTAGTTACTTCCTGATACTTAAGAGAAGGCAGCCGACCTCAAGCTAATACAGCCAGTGTTCCAGCATGTTGCCACATATAAGGCATCTTTGAAATACAAGCCCTAATTATTTTTTACTTTCTGGCAAATGCTCTTAGTTTAAAAGAAATACAAAATTTAACAATCTTTTAAAAAGTTAAACTTGAAAGTCAGATGGTTTGTCAAAAAAGGAGTGTTTTTTAAAAAATTTATTATAATTCACTTAGAGAGGAACAAAATATCATTTATTTTTTAACCTAAAAGTACTGCTGGGAAGTGTTTGGGTTGCAAACGGGTAATTTGAAGGGTAATTCAGCCTGTTAGAGATACTTTCAGGGGCCCAGGAAATTTTCACACACGCCTCGTCCAACCTGTTTGTCAATCTGGTGAGCCTCCCAGAACCCCATAGAGTCTGTGGAACCTGGGAGTGAGTGATGGGTGGCCAGACCTGGCTGGAATGTGGGCTCCTTCCTTCACCCATTTACTTTTTGGCTCACCCCTGGTACCGACTATCTGGCTCGAGTTTCTTCCCCTTGGAGTTCACTGAGCTTCTTGGGTCTGTGGGTTGACAGTCATCTTCAGACTTGGAAAATATTTAACCATTGTTACTTCAAATATTTTTCTGTTTCTTTCACCATACTCCTTAATAGAGACTCCAATTGCATTTCTAGTAGGCTGACTGAAGTTGCCCCACAGCTCAGCAATGCCCTGTTGGGGCTTCCCTGGTGGCTCAGAGGTTAAAGCGTCTGCCTGCAATGTGGGAGACCTGGGTTTGATCTCTGGGTTGGGAAGATCCCCTGGAGAAGGAAAGGGCAACCCGCTCTGGTACTCTTGCCTGGAGAATCCCATGGATGGAGGAGCCTGGTGGGTTGTAGTCCACGGGGTCACAAAGAGTCAGAAACAACTGAGTGACTTCACTTTCTTTCATTTTCTTTAAGAAAACCATGTTTCATTTTAGATAGTTTCTATTGCTCTATCTTCAAGTTCACTATTTTTTTCTTCTCTAGTGTGTAATCTGCTATTAATTCTATCAGGTCTGTTTTTCAGGCATGATAACATTTATTTCTGGAAATTTGACTCTGTTCTTTTTTATGTTTCCCATGTCACCAGTTAACATGTTCCGTTTTCACTTTAGTTTCTTGGACATATGGAATATAGTTTAATGTCCTTGTCAGAGAAGGAAATAGCAATCTACTTCAGTATTCTTGCCTGGGAAATCTCATGGACAGAGGAATCTAGTAGGCTACAGTTCATGGGGTCAAAAAAAAGTCAGACACAACTTATGACCAAACAACAACGTCTTTGTCAACTAATTCTATCATCTTTATCATTTCTTGGTTGGTTTAGATAGATTGATTTTTCTTCTTACTATGAGTTGAATTTTTCTGCTGCTTTGCATGCCTGGTAATTTTTTATTAGATGCCAGACATTGTGAATTTTACCTTGTTGGGTGCTGGATATATTTGTATTCCTATAAATATTCTTGAACTTGTTTTAGCATTGAGGTTGAGTTACTTGGAAATAGTTTGACCCCTTTGGGATCTGGTTTTAAGCTTTGCTAGGTGAGATCAGAGCTATGTTTAGTTTATGGCTGATTTTTTCCTTCCACTAAGGCATTCTAATATTCTAGCGAATACGCCATTAATTATGAGGTTTTCCACACTGACTGGTGGGAATAGGAACTTTCGTTGGCTCTGTGTCTGCAATAGTTTTTCTAATCCTTCTACATGGTCTTTGCTTAGCCTCGGGCAGTTTCCTCAGTCACATGCACTGATCAGTACTCAGCTGAAGACCCTCTTCAGTTCTTTGGTTTTCTCTCTGTGTGTAGCTCTCTCCTTTCCATTACTCTGCTCTATAAATTCTAGATTTCTTGGCTTCCAACTCTCAGCTCAAGGAGACCCCTGGCTTCTGCCTGGGCTACCTCTCCCTGTACTATGCTTGTTGGTTAGCCTGGGCGACTGTAGGGACCACCTTGTTTGTTCACCTCTCAGCCATCACTGTCCTCTATTGCTTGATATCTAGTGTCTTAAGACCTCTGTTTTGTGTATTTGGTTTGACTTTTCAGTTGTTTCAGGTGGGAGAACAAATTTGTTACTCCATCTTGGTCAAATGTGGAAGTCCTCCAAGACTTTTAATCGGGCAAAATCCAAAGTACACATTTAAACACCAATAGGAAAATCCTACAGGCGGAGGAGCCTGGTAGGCTACAGTCCATGGGGTCATTAAGAGTCGGACACGACTGAGCAACTTCACTTTCACTTCTCACTTTCGTGCATTGGAGAAGGAAATGGCAACCCACTCCAGTGTGCTTGCCTGGAGAATCCCAGGGACGGGGGAGCCTGGTGGGCTGCTGTCTATGGGGTTGCACAGAGTCGGACACGACTGAAGCGACTTAGCAGCAACAGCAGCAGCAGTGGGAGGACTTCCCTGATGGTCCAGTGGTTAAGAATCCACTTTCCAATGCAGGGGATTTGGGTTATTTCTGGTGGGGGCACTAAGATTTCACATGCCGTGGGGCAAATAAACCTGAGTACTGCAACTAGAGAGAAGATCGCGTACCACAACAAAGAGTCCATGTTCCTCAACTAAGACCCAACACAGCCAAATAAATAAATATTAAAAAAAAACCCTACAGTGCTTGAAGAAGTTAATATTACTAATAATGGATTCCCTATTGTATGTACATTCCTTTGTGTCTACTTTTCATTTAATCTAGTGTTCATGAGGATTAACAATCTCTCCAAGTGATGCAGTTAGTAACATGAGATGCAGACTTTGCCTTTTCTAGACGTAATAGACATCACTTATTTCATCTGTCATCAACAAATAATTTCTTTAGCACCGGCTAGGTGTGACATAAATATAAAGAAGTCAGATTTCTCCCATTAATGACCTTAAGTTTGGCCATTAGATATAGACATATAAATAAATACTTCAATTTTATGTGATATAAGTGTCATAATAAAATACAAATAGGATGCTTTAGAGGCGTTGCCCAGCTGAGGGACACATGGGAATGTGTCCCTCAAGGATGAGGGGAAAGTGATTAAGCAGGTAAGAGGATATATGTATTCCAAAGCAGGGAGACTTCAAACAATACAACACATGTGTGTGTGGTAAGTTGCTTCAGTTGTGTCCAAATCTGTGTGACCCTATGGACTACAGCCTGCCAAGCTCTTCTGTCCATGGGATTTTCCAGGCAAGAACACTGGAGTGAGTTGCCATGCCTTCCTCCAGGGGATCTTCCTAACCCAGGGATCGAACCCACGTCTTTTATCTCTCCTGCATTGACAGGTGCGTTCTTTACCACTAGCGCCACCTGGGAAACCCATCCAATATGACACAGGGGAGAGCTAAACTCTGTACTTCTGTAGGGATAAGGCTGAGAGTTAGATGGAGGAGAGCCTTGTATACCATGCTAAGGAAACAAGAGGACTCTGAAAGCAATGGGGAAGCAATGTTCTAGCTTTTATCAGCGGAGTGAGAAGCTGCAATGTGGAAGAAGCATTTTAGGAATGATTCACCCAATTCCTGGCCAAAAAAACCTATTAAGATCTTACTGAGGCACTTCCCTGGCAATCCAGTGGTTAGGACTTGACCTTCCAATGCAGGGGGTAGGGGTTTGATCCCTGGCTGGGGAGCTAAGCTCCCAAATGTATTGTGGCCAAAAAAAAAACCCCAGGACATAAACAAGAGAAGCAATATTGTAACAAATTCAATAAAGACTTTGAAAATGGTCCACATCAAAAAAATTCTTAAAAAAAAAAAAAGACCTTATGGAAACAGTCCACATAAGAGGAGGTGATGCTTCCTTGGTGGCTCAGACAGTGAAGAATCTGCCTGCGGTTCAGGAGACCCTCGTTCGATATCTGGATTGGGAAGATCTGCTGGAGAAAGGATAGGCTACCCACTCCAGTATTCTTTGGCTTTTCTTGTGGCTCCGCTGGTAAAGAATATGCCTGCAATGCGGGAGACCTGGGTTTGATCCCTGGGTTGGGAAGATCCCCTGGGTAAGGGAAAGGCTACCCACTTCAGTATTCTTGCCTGGAGAATCCCCATGGACAGAGGAGCCTGGAGGGCTACAGTCCACGGGATCACAGAGTCGGACATGACCGAGCGCCTAATCACAAGCACAACAAGAGGAGTTGATAATATGACACTGAGAAGTAGTAAAAGGGATGGAGAGGAAGAGACTGATTTGAGAAATGCTTAGGAGATGCTTTCTCTAGAACTTGGTGACCAGCTAATGTGGGGAGGACAGGAACTGATTCCTGGTTTGGATGAAAGAGAGCATCTGAATTGAGATAAGAAATTTAAAGGAAGAAAGGACAGGGCTATGGCTAAAAACAAGATCGGTTCTAAATCATAAAACGGAAACATTGTACAGACTCTACATTTGTCACAGCTTATCACAGAATACATTAAAGTGATCTGATTACATGCCATTTACTTGCCTAACTGAAGCTGAATGGCAGGACCATATCTCACTTGTCACTGTATCCTCACAGCTGGCTACCCTGCCTGAAGCTCTGGGATAAGTTGAGCCTGAAGCTCAGGTGATGGGGAGCCCATCTATGGCTGAGATCATCCAGGGAGAAAGAGGAGGCCAAGAGGAGCACTGACACCCCCAAAATAGATGTTCACACCTTGGGGTGAGAAACTGAGAAATGAGTGGACCTGGCTTCACACTGCCACGGACCTTTCCCATGGACCCCAAGAAATACCAGCTGCTTTGTCAGTGTTTTTGGTTTAAGTAAGTCATTTTCTTTGTAGATTAATACAAAAGCTTCTAGTGATTGTATAGAAGTATTTTGATCTTTCACTTGACTATCTTTGCTTGGATGAAAAGATCCAAGGAGCAGGCTTGGGGGTGGAGATGGTTAATGCAGGCTGGAGAGAGGCAAAAAGCTATGGGAAGGAAGGATTTGGGGGTATGTATGTAGTTCTCCTGACTCCGGAGCTGTAGGAACTAGCTCTGACTTGGCACTTATGATGGTAGTAAGGAAAAGACTATCTAGTCAATGTTCTGTTGTAGAAATACATCTACTATGCTTAAAGTAAGACCTATAACTGAATTATTTTCATGAATACACAACCTACTAAACAAAATTCCAAATTTTCTGGTCTTTATATATACTGTGTCCTAAGTCACTTTAGTCAATGTCCAACTCTTTGCGACCCTATGGACTATAGTCCTCCAGGCTCCTCTTTCCATGGGATTTTCCAGGCAAGAATACTTGTGGGTTGCCATGCCTTCCTCCAGGGGATCTTCCTGACCCAGGGATCGAACCCACATCTCTTATGTCTTCTGCACTGGCAGGGGGTGTTCTTTGCCACTAATGCCACCTGGGAAGCCCATTTATGTATTAAGAGATCACATATTTGAGAATATGACTATAGAACAATATTTTAAATCATATAATGTCATTTCAAATATATGGCTTCCCTGATAGCTCAGTTGGTAAAGAATCCACCTGCAATGCAGAAGATCCCAGTTCGATTTCTGGATCAGGAAGATCTGCTGGAAAAGGGATTGTCTACCCATTCCAGTATGCTTGGGCTTCCCTTGTGGCTCAGCTGGTAAAGAATCTACCTGCAAGATGGGAGACCTGGGTTCAGTCCCTAGGTTGGGAAGATCCCTTGGAAAAGGAAAGGCTACCCACTCCAGCATTCTGGCCTGAAGAATTCCATAGACTGTATAGTCCATGGGGTCGCAAAGAGTTGGACACAACTGAGCAACTTTCATTTTCACTTTCAATGCATGCAAAACTTAAATGTTATGGCCCATAGGCAATCCATCTCCCACCATTTCCTGTTGCCAATCCAGCTGTCCATTACTGCTGCCTAATAGGAAAACTGGTGGAGAAAATTCCCTGGCAGTCCAGTGGTTAGGACTCTGCTCTCGCTGCCGAGGGCCCACGGTTCAATCCTTGGTTGGGGAACTGAAATCCTGCAAACCATGCAGTGTGGCCCCCCAAAAACCAGTGCCATCAAATAGATGGTTTAATCTGCAGATCTTCAAATGATCCTTTTGAACATCCTCAGTTGATGTAATAAACTGTCCCTACTGATCTTGCTTATTTTCCAACTAAGGTGAGGCTTCCTGACAAAGATTTGATCTTCAGCTTCCAGAACAGGCTTTCTGAGTCAAGTTCCAGCGTTTGAGTGGAATGCACAGTAAGGGTTCCTCTGGCTTTTATGTCCTTCTGTGTGTGTGCTCACTCAGTCGTGTCTGACTCCCTGTGGACTGTAGAGTCTCCCCATGGTGTGGCCCCTAGGCCTGTTTGTCCATGAAATTCTCCAAGCAAGAATACTGGAATGGGTTGCATTTCCTACTCCAGGGGATCTTCCTGACCCAGGGATCGAACCCACGTCTCTTGTGTCTCTTCCCTTGGCGGGTGGATTCTTTACCACTGAGCCACCTGGGAAGCCTAGTCCTGTTAGCCAACAGTATAATTTAATACCTGTACTGTCTGTTCCTAATTCTGACAAGCAGGGTCTGATCGACAGATTGGGAAGAGTGAAATACTGTGCTTCACATTGAGAGTGAGGGATAAAGGGGAACGCGGAGGGGGGTAGGGAGAGAGAGAATGAACCTGAAGTCATGTGAAACAGAGTCAGACTGAGCTCTCTGAATCTGGCATTTTTAAAGCATATGCCAAGGAGTTTTGTGTTAAAATGGTTAGAGTTATAGATGTATATACTTCTTCAGATTCTGAAGGTCAAAGCTTCATTTACATTTCAAAGAAACTCAGAAATTAAAATAGATGGGAAATGTTGGATTCCTGCACACCTGTCATCAGCTACTGTTACAAGTGGCAGATGCTACAGCAATTCTCTGCTCTAAGGTTCATTCAAGTTGCTGATAACTTGTTAAGAGGCAGTGAAAGGATTCTGTAGCTGGTAGACTAATTCCACAGGATTAGGCAGTTCTCTCCCCAATTCAGAAAGGATGAGGGCCCTCTGGTTAATTTTCAGTTAAGTACTTCCCCACCCCCAGTAACTCTGTTGGGAGTATTCAGTCTGGCCCTTCAAGCAAACAGGAGAAGCCAACTATTGTTTAATCAACATCAATGAAGCCATAAAAAGGCAAGTCAAAAAGTGCCTCCAGAAGGTTCTCACCTACTATTCTCAACCTAAGTTGACAGACACAGTAATTTCACCCAGTATTTTCCAAACTTGCTGATTGGAGAGTCGCCTGTAATGAGCATTGTTAAAATACAGATTCCCAGGCTCATCAGTTCAGTTCAGTTGCTCAGTCGTGTCTGACTCTTTGCGACCCCATAAATCGCAGCACGCCAGGCCTCCTTGTCTATCACCAACTCCCGGAGTTCACTCAGACTCCCGTCCATCGAGTCTGTGATGCCATCCAGCCATCTCATCCTCTGTCGTCCCCTTCTCCTCCTGCCCTCAATCCCTCCCAGCATCAGAGTTTTTCCCAATGAGTCAACTTTTCTCGTGAGGTAGCCAAAGTACTGGAGTTTCAGCTTTAGCATCATTCCTTCCAAAGAAATCCCAGGGTTCATCTCCTTCAGAATGGACTGGTTGGATCTCCTTGCAGTCCAAGGGACTCATAAGAGTCTTCTCCATCACCACAGTTCAAAAACATCAATTCTTTGGTGCTCAGCCTTCTTCACAGTCCAACTCTCACATCCATACATGACCACAGGAAAAACCATAGCCTTGACTAGATGGACCTTAGTCAGCAAAGTAATGTCTCTGCTTTTGAATATACTATCTAGGTTGGTCATAACTTTTCTTCCAAGGAGTAAGCATCTTTTAATTTCATGGCTGCAGTCACCATCTGCAGTGATTTTGGAGCCCCCAAAAATAAAGTCTGACAC
>SJYC01077057.1:0-29297 GCA_006408675.1 Madoqua kirkii | reverse complement strand
GACCACAGGAAAAACCATAGTCTTGACTAGATGGACCTTAGTCAGCAAAGTAATGTCTCTGCTTTTGAATATACTATCTAGGTTGGTCATAACTTTTCTTCCAAGGAGTAAGCATCATTTAATTTCATGGCTGCAGTCACTATCTGCAGTGATTTTGAAGCCCCCCCCAAAAAAGTCTGACACTGATTCCACAGTTTCCCCATGTATTTCCCATGACGTGATGGACCACATGCCATCATCTTCGTTTTCTGAATGTTGAGGTTTAAGCCAACTTTTTCACTCTCCTCTTTCACTTTCATCAAGAGGCTTTTTAGTTCCTCTTCAGTTTCTGCCATAAGGATGGTGTCATCTTCATATCTGAGGTTATTGATATTTCTCCTGGCAATCTTGATTCCAGTTTGTGCTTCTTCCAGCCCAGTGTTTCTCATGATGTACTCTGCATAGAAGTTAAATAAGCAGGGTTACAATATACATACTTGACGTATTCCTTTTCTTATTTGGAACTGGTCTGTTGTTCCATGTCCAGTTCTAACTGTTGCTTCCTGATCTGCATATAGGTTTCTCAAGAGGCACGTCAGGTGGTCTGGTATTCCCATCTCTTTCAGAATTTTCCACACAGTCAAAGGCTTTGGCACAGTCAATAAAGCAGAAATAGATGTTTTTCTGGAACTCTCTTGCTGTTTTCCATGATCCAGCAGATGTTGGCAATTTGATCTCTGGTTCCTCTGCCTTTTCTAAAACCAGCTTGAACATCAGGAATTTCATGGTTCACATATTGCTGAAGTCTGGCTTGGAGAATTTTGAGCATTACTAGCGTGTGAGATGAGTGCAATTATGCAGTAGTTTGAGCATTCCTTGGCATTGCCTTTCTTTGGGATTGGAATGAAAACTGACCTTTTCTAGTCCTGTGGCCACTGCCAAGTTTTCCTAATTTACTGGCATATTGATTGCAGCACTTTCACAGCACCATCTTCCAGGATTTGAAACAGCTCAGCTGGAATTCCATCACATCCACTAGCTCTGTTCATAGTGATGCTTTCTAAGGCCCACTTGACCTCACATTCCACGATGTCTTGCCATAGGTGAATGATCACAGCATCAGGATTATTTTGGTCATGAAGATCTTTTTTGGACAGTTCTGTGTATTCTTTCCACCTCTTCTTAATATCTTTTGCTTCTGTTAGGTCCATACCATTTCTGTCCTTTATCGAGCCCATCTTTGCATGAAATGTTCGCTTGGTATCTCTAATTTTCTTGAAGAGATCTCTAGTCTTTCCCATTCTGTTCTTTTCCTCTATTTTTTGCATTGGTCACTGAGGAAGGCTTTCTTATCTCTTCTTGCTATTCTTTGGAACTCTATATTCAGATGCTTATATCTTTCCTTTTCTCCTTTGCTTTTGTCTTCTCTCCTTTTTACAGCTATTTGTAAGGCCTCCCAGACAGCCATTTTGCTTTTTTTTGCATTTCTTTTCCATGGGGATGGTCTTAATCCCTATCTCCTGTACAATGTCACAAACCTCATTCCATAGTTCATCAGGCACTCTATCTGTCAGATTTAAGCCCTTAAATCTATTTCTCACTGCCACTGTATAATCATAAGGGATTTGATTTTAGTCATACCTGAATGGTCTAGTGGTTTTCTCTACTTCAATTTCAGTCTGAATTTGGCAATAAGGAGTTCATGATCTGAGCCAGTCAGCTCCTGGTCTTGTTTTTGTTGACTGTATAGAGCTTCTCCATCTTTGGCTGCAAAAATATAATCAATCTGATGTCGGTGTTGACCATCTGGTGACATCCATGTGTAGAGTCTTGTGTTGTTAGAAGAGAGTGTTTACTATGACCAGTGCATTCTCTTGGCCAAACTGTATTAGCCTTTGACCTGCTTCATTCGGTATTCCAAGGCCAAATTTGCCTGTTACTCCAGGTGTTTCTTGACTTCCTACTTTTGCATTCCAGTCTCCTATAATGAAAAGGACATCTTTTTTGGGTGTTAGTTCTAAAAGGTCTTGTAGGTCTTCATAGAACCGTTCAACTTCAGCTTTTTCAGCATTACTGGTTGGGGCATAGAGTTGGATTACTGTGATATTTAACGGTTTGCCTTGGAAATGAACAGAGATGATTCTGTTGTTTTTGAGACTGCATCCAAGTACCGCACTTTGAACTCTTTTGTTGACCACGTTGGCTACTTCATTTCTTCTAAGGGATTCCTGCCCACAGTGGTCCCTGAGGGCAGGGAGTTAAATTCACCCATTCCAGGCGACCTATGGGCAGCTGCAACAGCACACATAGTGCAGTCAAGAGGAGCCACCCCACATCCGAGGTCAGGGGCAGAAGCCAGGAGTGCCAGGCTGCAATGGCACAGGAACGGCCGAGAGAAGCTACACCATTTCTGAGGTCAGGGGCAGCAGCCGAGAAGAGCTACCCAGTGTCCAAGGTCAAGGGCGGGGCCGAGAGTGCTAGGCTGTGACAGCACAGGAGCAGCCAAAGGGAGCTACTGCACATCTGATGCCAGGGGTGGTGACCAGGAGGAGCAACCCCATGTCCAAGGAGTGTTGGCTGCGTGGGCGCAGGAGGGCCTAGAGGAGCTATTCCACATTCAAGGTCAGGAGGGGGCGGCGGTGAGGAGATACCCCTCCTTCAAGGTAAGGGGCAGCAGCTGAACTTTGCTGGAGCAGCATTAAAGAGATACCCCACGTCCAAGGTAAGAGAAACCCAAGTAAGATAGCAGGTGTTGCAAGAGGGCATCAGATGGCAGACACACTAAAACCATACTAACAGAAAACTAGTCAATCTAATCACACTAGGACCATAGCCTGTCTAACTCAGTGAAACTAAGCCATGCCCGTGGGGCCACCCAAGATGGGCAGGTCATGGTGGAGAGGTCTGACAGAATGTGGTCCACTGGAGAGGGAATGGCAAACCACTTCAGTATTTTTGCCTTGAGAACTCCATGAACAGTATGAAAAGGCAAAATGATTGGATACTGAAAGAGGAACTCTCCAGGTCAGTAAGTGCCCAATATGCTACTGGAGATCAGTGGAGAAATAACTCCAGAAAGAATGAAGGGATGGAGCCAAAGCAAAAACAATACCCAGTTGTGGATGTGACTGGTGATAGAAGCAAGGTCTGATGCTGTAAAGAGTAATATTGCATAGGAACCTGGAATGTCAGGTCCATGAATCAAGGCAAATTGGAAGTGGTCAAACAGGAAATGGCAAGAGTGACCGTTGACATTCTAAGAATCAGCGAACTAAAATGGACTGCTGCTGCTAAGTCGCTTCAGTCGTGTCCAACTCTGTGTGACCCCAGAGATGGCAGCCCACCAGGCTCTGCCGTCCCTGGGATTTTCCAGGCAAGAACACTGGAGTGAGTTGCCATTTCCTTCTCCAATGCATCAAAGTGAAAAGTGGAAATGAAGTCACTCAGCTGTGTCAGACTCTTTGCAACCCCATGGACTGCAGCCCACCATGCTCCTCTGTCCA
Organism: Madoqua kirkii; assembly: GCA_006408675.1. Lineage (NCBI taxonomy): Eukaryota > Metazoa > Chordata > Mammalia > Artiodactyla > Bovidae > Madoqua > Madoqua kirkii. The sequence continues at coordinate 25,815 of SJYC01077057.1, read as the reverse complement.
TGGGATTTTTTCAGGCAAGAGTACTGGAATTGGGTGCCATTGAATAGGTGAATTTAACTCAGATGACCATTTAACTCAGATTTATTTTATACATATATATATAAACTGAATCATGGACTTCCATGGTGGCTTAGTAGTAAAGAATCTGCCTGCAAAGCAGGAGATGTAGGTTTAAGCCCTGGATTGGGAAGATCCCTCGGTGAAGGAAATGGCAACCCACTCTAGTATTCTTGCCTGGGAAATCCCATGGACAGAGGTGCCTGGTGGACTACAGTCAATGGGGTCTCAAAAGAGCTGGACATGACTTAGTGTCTAAACAACAACAATAAACTGAAGCACTGTGCTGTATACCTAAAACTAACTTGACACTGTAAATCAACAACACTTCAATAACATAAAGACAATAATCTATATAAAGACATCACTTTGCCTACAAAGGTCTATCTAGTCAAAGCTATGGTTTTTCCAGTAGTCATATATAGATGTGAGAGCTGGACCATAAAGAAGACTGAGTGCCAAAGAATTGATGCTTTCAAACTGTGATGTTGGAGAAGACTCTTGAGAGTCCCTTGGACTGCAAGGAGATCAAACCAGTCAGTCCTAAAGGAAATCAATCCTGAATATTCTTTGGAACTACTGATGCTGAAGTTGCAATACTTTGGCCATCTGATGCAAAGAGCCAATTCATTGGAAAAGACCCTGATGTTGGTCAAGATTGAAGGCAGGAGGAGAGGGGGAAGACAGATGATCAGACAGTTGGATGGCATCACCAACTCAACAGACAGGAGTTGAGCAATCTCTGAGAGATGGTGAAGGACAGGGAAGTCTGGTGTGCTGCTGTCAATGGGATCGCAAAGAGTCTGACACAACTGAATGACTGAACAACAACAATAAGACTAAGGTAGGAAAAGACTTCAAACCTTCGGTTTTACTGAGTATCTGGAAAGTGCGTATTTTACAGAGTTAGTGTGTTATAATATTCAGCTAGGCTTACCTTATGAGGTAAAAACATAGTTCATGATTGCTTTTGCAATGTTATCAAGCAAAGCATCATCTTTCATTTTATATTTTAGAGAATTTGTGACTATAAATAAGTGCTGATATATTCCTAATATTTCATACATATTGAATATAAATAGAAAGCATCAATTTGATATTTATAAAATATTTTAGGTACTCTTTATGGAATACATCTTGCCAATAGCTCTATTTTGAACATCACATGAGTTGTTCAGTGTTAACTACTAGTCTAGACTCTTGTGACCCCATGGACTGTAGTCCACCAGGCTTCTCTGTCCATGGAATTCCCTAGGCAAGAATGCTGGAGTGGGCTGCCATTCCCTTCTCCAGGGGATCTTCCCATCCCAGGGATTGAACCTGGGACTCCAACACTGCTTTTTTTTACCACCTAAGCCACAGGGGGAGCCCCAAATAAGACATAAACAGGTCCAAATTTTGTGTTTCCTAATATAAAACTTTACTATTAAATAAACAATGGTTTTCTTGCTCAGTCTCAAGTTTCAGAAAGGCAGGCAGTTGGTCTCATTTTATAAAATGACATGTAAATTATGAATGAGGCTGAAAAAAGAGGTCGGATTTGTATTAACCTAACTCACTAAGGAGAGGCTCCCATTTGGGAAGTCCAATGAGATCTATTCAGAACTCATCAGCATCTGAAAGGAAGAACACATTGCAGAACTGTCTCCCATCAGTCTCATTAGGAAAAAAATACAAAGGCTTTGAAGAAATCTGAGTGCCAGTTAATGTGTCTTTTTACCTGCATGGAGGGACTGCAAGGACTTCACCTGGCAATCTCTGATTAATAAGAATCTACCATAACTACCACAGTGTTTTAAATCTTTGAGAGTCTCAATGGTTAGCACAGGAAAAAAAATGTATGTACCTATTGACTTTACATATATTAAATTTTTTTCACTTTATTTTTTTAGCCCATCTTATCTTTATTCTTTCTTGAGGGAACATGGGCTTTAAGGCCAGAAGAAGTAAATGAATAATGAACTGAATTAACTAATGTTGACTGTATTGGGAAAACCACGTTTGCTCTTTGCGTCTCGGATTAACAGTCAGCAGAGAGGTTAAGAAAGTAATATTTGCAAGACAGACCTACGTTCAAACCACAACTCTGTTGAAAAGTCAGGTGAACCTTGGAAAGGTGACTTAAATCATCTAAATTCAGGTTTTAAAAAATCAACTGTGGACATAATAATAACATGTGGGGATGTTGCAAGAATTAAGTGCTTACCGTCATTTCTGACAAATGGTAGTCTCTCAATATGGGTGAATTGCTAAAGAATTGAACCATGCTGGGTGAAGGGGCTTTAGGGGATACTTGAGATTGAAGACAGACACAATGGTTAGGTATGCCTGAGTATTAGTTGGCTTGGTGGGGGCTGATAATGTTGGTAGGTTTAATCTGGATAATTATGAGAAATTCTGGTATCTCCTAATAAGGGCACAGATTATTTGTGTAAATTCTTCATGATAGTAATGGAATGTCCCTATATAAAAAAACCTGTGTCCTGCAAGATATTCACTACTATATTTTGGATTCGATAAAACCCTACATTTCTTGTAGCTGTTTAGTTGGTGAGTCATGTCTGACTTTTTTGTGACCTCATGGACTGTAGCCTGGCAGCCTCCTCTGTTGGATTTCCCAGGCAGGAATATTGGAGTGGATTGCCATTTCCTTCTCCAGGGACTCTTTCTGACCCAGAAACTGAACCTATGACTTCTACATTGGCAGGTGGATTCTTTACCACCGAGTCATCAGAAAATTCTGAAACCCTAGCTTGCTCACTGGCAATTATCTGTGCCAGCTACTGTTTTTTTTTTTTTTTTGAAAAGAAGGTGGTGAAGGAAGTCTCTTTCATTATCTCTGCATTTTCTCTGTCTTCTTTACAGCATAATTTAAAATTATTTGCTAAATAAATTAAGAGCATAAACTATACAAGGAATATATAAAATTCTTTCCAACAATATGCAGTTCATCTGAGATACTACAATGATCATGTGCAGGTCATGCCTAGGTAATTTATTTGTTAAATAAGAGCATAAGCAATAGTTAGAACCAGACATGGAACAACAGACTGATTCCAAACTGGGAAAGGAGTACATCAGGGCTGTATGTTGTCAACCTGCTTAAGTTTAACTTACATGCAGAGTACATCAGGTGAAATGCCAGGCTGGATGAAGCACAAGCTGGAATCAAGATTTCTGGGAGAAATGTCAATCACCTCAGATATGCATATGACACCACCCTTATGGCAGAAAGCGAAGAACTAAAGAGCCTCTTGATGAAAGTGAAAGAGGATAGTGAAAAAATTGGTTTAAAACTCAACATCAAAAAACTAAGGTTATGACATCTGGTTCCATCACTTAATGGCAAATAGAGGGGGAAACAATGGAAATAGTGACAGACTTTCTTTTCTTGGGATCCAAAATCACTGCAGATGGTGACTGCAGCCATGAAATTAGAAGATGCTTACTCCTTGGAAGCAAAGCTATGACAAACCTAGACAGTGTATTCAAAAGCAGAGACATCACTATGCTGACAAAGATCTGTCTAGTCAAAGCTATGGTTTTCCCAGTAGTTATGCATGGATGTGAGAGTTGGATCATAAAGAAAGCTGAGCACCAAAGAATTGATGCTTCTCAACTATGGTGTTGGAGAAGACTCCTGAGAGTCCCTTGGACTGCAAGGAGATCCAACCAGTCAATCCTAAAGGAAATCAGTCCTGAATATTCATTGGAAGGACTGATGCTGAAGCTGAAACTCCAATACTTTGGCCACCTGATGCAAAGATCTGACTCACTGGAAAAGATCCTGATGCTGGGAAAGACTGAAGATGGGAGGAGAAGGAGATGACATAGGATGAAATGGCTTGATGGTATCACTGACTCAACGGACATGAGTTTCAGGAAGCTCTTGGAGTTGGTGAAGGACAGGGAATCCTGGCATGCTGCAGTCGATGGAGACACAGAGTTGGACATGATTGAGCAATTGAACTCACTGACTGACTGAAGAGCATAAACTCTACAGGGAGTACATAAATCTTTCTACCAATATGTGGCTCACCTGAGATACTGCAATGATCATTTCCTGGTGCATTTTTAAAAAAATTATACACATCCATGATGTGGGCCAAATTAAACTGTATTTTCTAAAGAATCAGCCAAAGAGAGAAGAATTAACTGTACAATACATGCTACTAATGATTTGAGTTTTAACTTATTTCTATCAAATGTGACAAACATCTTATTTTTATAGTCAGCACAGATTAACAGCACTATTTTCTCTCTTTTCTTCACTGAAGTAACATGGTCTGCAGGCTCTGAAGATGGTTTTATTTGTATCAGAGGACGCTTTTCTTACTACATAAATATTCTCTTGCCAGAATCAAGCTACTTCATGCACTCTCACTCATGGGCATTATACAATTCTACTATATTCATATGTGACAAAACAGGACCAGCAGATCAATATACTAGGTGAATCCATTCTTTGGTTTCTCGCTCTAAGTTAGCTTAAGGATTTAGAAAGAAAGAAAGGAAGAAGTAAAACTGTCATTATTTGCAGATGACATGATACTTTAAATAGAAAATCCTAAAGGCAATGCCAAAAAACTATTTGAACTCATTAATGAATTCAGTAAAGTGGCAGGATACAAAATTAATATCCAGAAATCTATAGTGTTTCTGTACCCTAAAGACAAACTATGAGAAGAGAAATTAAGAAAACAATTCCATTTACAAATGCATCAAAAAGAATAAATCTAAAGAGATAAAAGGCTTCTACTTGCAAGACCAAAGGACATTGATTACAAAAAATTGAAGACAGCACAAAAAATGGAAAGATATACTGTACTTATGGATTGGAAGGAAAAATATTGCTTAAATGACCGTACTAGGCAAGGCAATCTACAGATTCAGTGCAATCCCTATCAAAATATAAGGGCATTTTCCACAGAATTAGAACAAATAATTATAAAATTTGTATGTAGAAACAAAAAGCTCCAAAGAGCCAATACAATTTTGTGAAAGAACAGAGCTGGAGGGATCATACTCACTGACTTTAGACTATACTACAGAGCTACATTTATCAAAAGAATATGGCACTGGTACAAAAACATACATATAAATCAATGCAACAAGATAGAAAGCAAGCAAACCGTGAATTCATAGAAAAAGAGATCAGATTTTTCTGATCCCACCCCTAGAAAATTAATTAATTTAAAATTCAAGGTCTGTTAGATTAGCATTTAGGTTGTGAATATATATTATTTAGTTGAATATTTCCATGTTAATAGTTAACTTTAATAACAATATTAAAACTAGTTGTATTACACTGGAAGTGGAATTCCTGTCTCTTATACACATCTAGATGTGTATAAGAGACAGTGTAAATGTATATTGCATATTACACCTTACCTCCTCCCATTAAATTTGACATTTATTTTTATTTTAAATGTAATATGAAATACACAGAAAAGAAGAAGTTTAAAAATTACATTCCTAAATATACCCAGTCTTTACCTTTTGGCAGATCTAAAAAGCCAGGCTTAGTTTTTGAGGCAACTCATAAAGTTAGAGCACAAACAAAAATTCTAGTGAAAATGTTATTAAGCTTCAGACACACACAAGATGTTAAAATCAGAAATACAAGCATATGTAAATACACTAAAATATGTAAATATTGAAATAAAAAGTACTTAAATAATTTCTACTTATATTTGTTAGAAAGAATTAAGACCAATATTGTAAATTTCCTCAAGGAAAAGAATATACCACAGTATAATGGTCCTCCCTATATTTATAACTAACCTTTTTAGATTATATAAGATCTAAGAATTATATTTAATACTGATAGTTGACGTACACTCAGGATGGCATTATTAAATCCTGAAGCAATTAAAACAAAGGAAAACATGCGAGTAGATGCCCTTGAGTTAACTGTCACTGCTTCCAGGTTCTGTAGTGCAAGAGAAAGTTAAGAAGAAGAATGCCCATGGATTTCTATAAACTCAGAAAAGCCAGTTGTACTTCAAGGGTTACAGTGTCTGTCCATTTGATTACAAATTCAAGAGGATTCTTAAAAAATTTAACAAACCCAGACCTTTAATCTGTCACAAAGGCAATGTCAGCTTTAGGTAAAACTGCAAACTCTTAGATGGGGAAAATAAAATAGAATCTGCCTCTGGGAACGTTGCTGTAGGCCTTCAATGAACTGACTAAAGCATGCTGCGGATTTTCTCAGCTGTTCTTGGCTCAGCGGGATGGAGACAAAACAGCAGGCAAACCTCAGAAGGTGGATAGTGTCAGGGAGAACGAAGAGTAGCTGTAGCTACTGAAAAACAAGGGAAACACTAGCTATTGAAAAATAAGAAAAAATAATCAGTCTTTCTCACTGGAAATGAGATAGAAATGGAACCAAGCTCCCCTGAAGCCAATAATCAAGTTAGTATACGTACAGACACACTCCATGCCCTCACGCGCATGCCCCTCTTCACAGCCGTCACACTTCGGCCCTGTGGCTCCGGGTCGGCACGTGCAGATCCCCGTGACAGGGTCACAGGGGACAGGCAGTGAGCCGTGCGGGTCACACTCACATTCTTGGCAGGAGCCTCCAGGACTGCTTGGGCTGCCGGTATAGCCAGGGGCACACCTGAATTTAAACAATGACAGTGCAAAGGAGATTAATAAGTCATGTCTCAAAATTTTTGTTGTTGTTGTGTGTGTGTTGTGAATGAAACAAAATTGATAGCAAAAGTCAATAGATCAGGGGTCAAAAATTTTTCCTGCAAAGAGCTAGATAGTAAACATTGCAGGCTTTGTAGGTCAAGAGGCAAAATCAAACTCATGCAGTGAAAGAGAGAGAAATTTTCAAACATTTTTGGCTGAAGGAATTCAAATCAGAATCTTAATCAAGTATAAATTGTTTTATAATAATCTACTAATGGAAAACTGATATAATAATGAGAAGAATGGGATTCTTGTTGAGGTATCAAATGTACATTGCATGGGTACAAAGTCACTTCAGTCATGTCCAACTCTGTGTAACCCCATGGACTGTAGACCACCAGGCACCTCTATCCATGGAGTTCTTCAGGCAAGAACACTGGAATGGGTTGTTGTTTCCTTTTCCACAAGTTTACATAACTGTGGCTAAATATTTAGTATTCCCTATTAGCTAAGTCTACCTGTAACAAGAATTCACAGCTTAAATGCCATACATAAGTAGGCAATGGGCCCACTACTGCTCTAGATTACAAAAATGTTTTTTGAAGTCTTCATTTTAAAATTAGAAATAAATAAAAATTTACAGTGATTTCTGGGCTTACCTAGATGCATTCATTTTAGGGATCAAAATGACCAAATAATTCAACTTACTAATTTTACTAATGAGAAAAAGGAAGCAAGTGGCAATAAATGGCTACATTTTCTATTTAATTCTTTCAATCACATCTTTCTCAAGATAGATTTTTTTATTGTGTTCTCTCTGGAAGTGGATTATTTGATATAAATAAAATATGTAACACTAACTTCAGAAATTCTAAAGGAAATCCAACTGAATGAACCCCAAGTGCCAACTGTTCATCAATCTTCTACCCTGCAGTGAAACAATTCACTTAAGTATATGATGGTTATGTTACTGTAAGTTTGTGTGCTAAGTTGCTTCAGTTGTGTCTGACTGTTTGAGACCCCCATGGACTGTAGCCCACCAGATTCCTTTGTCCATGGGATTCTCCAGGCAAGAGTACTGGAGTGGGTTGCCATGCTCTTCTCCAGGTGATCTTCCTGACCCAGCGATCAAACCCACATTATCTTAAGGCTCCTATACTGGCAGGCAGGGTCTTTACCACTAGCACCACCTGGGAAGCCCAAGCAAGTTGGGTAATTTTAAGAGATGCTGACAAGACTGTATGCTCTGATTTACCAAGGACGAGCCCAGATTGCCTGTTGTTCTGGCTTAAGTGTTAAAAACAGAGTCTCTCAGTTTCCTGGATAGCACAATACATTATATATATGTAGTTCAGCCTAAATACAATCAACAGCTAGCAAAGTAATGTTCAAAATTCTCCAAGCCAGGCTTCAAGAGTACGTGAACTGTGAACTTCCAGATGTTCAAGTTTAGAAAAGGCAGAGGAACCAGAGATCAAATTGTCATCTGTTGGATCATCAAAAAAGCAAGAGAGTTCCAGAAAAACACATCTACTTCTGCTTTATTGACTATGCCAAGGCCTTTGACTGTGTGGATCACAACAAACTGTGAAAAATTCAAGAGATGGGAATACCAGACCATTGACATGCCTCCTGAGAAATCTGTATGCTGGTCAAGAAGCAACAATTAGAACTGGACATGGAACAACAGACTGGTTCCAAATCAGGAAGGGAGTATGTCAAGGCTATATATATCTGCTTATTTAACTTATATGAAGAATATATCATGGGAAATGCTAGACTGGATGAATCACAAGCTGGAATCAGGATTGCTGGGAGAAATGTCAGTAACCTCAGATATGCAGATGACACCTCCCTTATGGCGGAAAGTGAAGAAGAACTAAAGGGCCTCTTGATGAAAGTGAAAGAGAAGAATGAAACTGTTAACTGAAAACTCAGCATTCAGAAAGTTTAGATCATGGCATCTGGTCCCATCACTTCACAGAAAATAGATGAGGAAATAGTAGAAACAGTGACAGACTTTAATTTTTTTGGCTCCAAAATCACTGCAGATGGTGACTGCAGCCATGAAATTAAAAGACGCTTGCTCCTTGGAAGAAAAGTTACGACCAACCTAGAGAGCATATTAAAAAGCAGAGACATTACTTTACCAACAAAGGTCTGTCTTGTTAAAGCTATGGGTTTTCCAGTAGTCATGTACGGATGTGAGAGTTGGCCTATAAAGAAAGCTGAGTGCTGAAGAATTGATGCTTTTGAGCTATGGTGTCAGAGAGGACTCTTGAGAGTCCCTTGGACTTCAAGGAGATCTAACTAGTTCATCCTAAAGGAAATTGGTCCTGAATATTCACTGGAAGGACTGATGCTGCAGCTGAAACTCTAATACTTTGGCTACCTGATGCAAAGATCTGACTCTTTGGAAAAGACCCTGATGCTGGGAAAGATTGAAGGTGGGAGGAAAAGGGGACAACAGAGGATGAGATGGCTGGATGGCATCACCAACTAAATGGGCATGAGTTTGTGTAAACTCTGGGAGCTGGTATTGGACAGGGAGGCCTGGCTTGCTGCAGTCCATGGGGTTACAAACAGCTGGACACAACTGAGCAACTGAACTGAACTGAAGGATGTTTGTTCAAGAGGCAAACAGTGAAGGAAGATGAGAGACAGTAAGAGATTTAATCCAAAAGTTGTAAACACTAGCCAAATAATCCTGTACCATCTTTAGTGGCCTAGGGCTACAAATTTTCACACCTGACTGTGAATGTTAATTCTTCTTGTGCTGGTTAGAAAAAGCAAAGTGAGAAGAAAATTATCTGTAACATTAGGTTTTTATACAGTTACCATTTTAATATTTTATTTCCAATGTACTATTACAAATGTTCAATAAAGTATCATTAAGTAAGTCCACTTAAATTGTTTCTTAACATTTGCTGGTGAAAGAATTCAATTCCAAACAGGTTCAGATTGATTAAATGTTCAAAGAATTTATTATAAGAGTAACAGAAATAAAGCATGGGTAGCGGTTTCTATATATAGGGACACTCAAGACATTTAAGCAGCTGTAGACCTGATGAGTTTGGGCAGGTCATAAGGTGATTTAAATCATTTAAGATGCTCTCAGAAGTGAAACAAATTTATTTGGAAGGTTACAATAAAAATTTAAGCAAGACCTTTAGTTTAATTTAGCTGAATAAAAGTAATTTTTCAGGGAAATATAGCCTGATCATTTATATGTTAAAAATGATGAATGTGGAGCTATAACAACACTTGAGAACTGCAAAAACTATTCAAGCCATTCCCATTTGATAGCACATAACCCTGCTCATCTCTATGCTATACAAACTGTTAACTCTTATTGATTAAACATTTATGGATAATAAACATATAAATTTTCTATAATCACTCTAGCTAAGGACAATAATTATCATTTCAGCATACCCTTCCAATCTCTTCTATATACATGCTTTTATAGATAGTGGAAACTCCAATTTATAAATGTAGCTATAGTATTAAACTTTTTTCATAAATTATGCCAGATAATCCTCTTGGTGTCCAGGGATGCTTTTAGTTGTCCTCTACTGCTGTTTACAGGGGCATAAAATGAACATTAGGCTAAGCATGAATATTATAGCACATTGGTGGACATGAAAAAATATATATATATTCAAATGATGTATATATCTCCACAACAAATAGCAATATTTTGGATTTTGCTGGCTTTTAGTTTTTTCATTGCTACTAATTTCTGTTGGCATGAAAATTGTGAATGCTCTCTGTATATATTATATATATATATGCAAGTAGTGAATATTTTTTGTTAGGAGTTACAGAATTATTGAGAAATATATTTTGCAAACTTATAGAAACTGCACTGGACTTTATAAACATATGTTTAACTATTTAGTTATCTATTTATTTCTATGGGCTTCCCAGGTAGCTCAGCTGGTAAAGAATTCTGCAATGCAGGAGACCCCGCTTTGATTCCTGGGTTGGGAAGTTCCCCTAGAGAAGGGATAGGCTACACACTCCAGTATTCTTGGGCTTCCCTGGTGGCTCAGATGGTAAAGAAACCACCTTCAATGTGGGAGACCTGGATTTGATCCCTGGATCAGGAAGACTCCCTGAAGGAGGGCACAGCAACCCTCTCCAGTATTCTTGCCTGGAGAACTCCCATGGACAGAGGAGGCTGGCGAGCTACAGTTCATTGGGTGGTAAAGAGTCAGACACAACTGAGCTACTAAGCACATTTATTTCCATTATTAACATATCATTGCTGGTTATAGTAAAAGAAGATTCTTAAATGGGTGATGATAAAATTAATATTACAAATTATATTTGTAAAGAAATTCACAATTTAAGAAAGCTCATAGAAGAATTCAGCCAAGGAGTGGGTAAAGCAAGAAATGGAGAAGAAAGGATTCAAGCAATGGTGTGATTCCAGGTAAGTTCCAGTATTAGCCCAATCCAGGGACAGCTCTGGAGCATAAATAACCTCAAGATTTGTTCACCTTTGGGGGAAAGGAGCTGGACTTTTGTACTCACACACAAGTGAGTTACTGGACCACTAGAGAAAGGGGTTGGGGTAAATCTTGGGCCTTTAGGCCTCTCCTATGGGAAAGGAGACTAGGTTCTCAGATAGGGTATCCTCTACATACCTGATCTTCACAATGTCATTGTAAAGTTGGTACAGCATGAACTATTCTGATATTATACATGACAAAAGTGGGACCCAGAAAAGCCTGTGGAGCTCAGTTATGTCCACGATTTTTTATAAAACTTTATGTTGCTATCAATTATGCTACAATTGTCATGTGTTTAAAGTTAATAGCTAATATTAGTTGCCCTCTGTTACTTTATGAATAATAAAGCCTACTAAAATGGTGGTGATAAGCTTAAGTATCCAAGATAGTACTGACCTTATGGAAAATAATGAATCCAGAAAATATAAATTACACTCTTCCTAGACAGTCAGTCTAGAACTGTTTCTTTTTTTCCCCACTTATTTCCCCACCTTTCTTTCTTTTCTTTTTAAAAATTAATTTATTTTAAATGGAGGCTAATTACTTTACAATATTGTGGTGGTTTTTACCATACATTGAAATGAACCAGCCACAAGTATACATGTATCCCCCAGTCCCGAACCTCCCTCCCACCTTCCTCCCCATCCCATCCCTCTGGGTTGTCCCAGTGCACTGGCTTTGAGTGCCCTGTTTCATGCATCCAAATTGGACTGGTGATCTATTTCACATTTGGTAATATACATGTTTCAGTGCTATTCTCTCAAATCATCCCATCCACACCTTCTCCCACAGAGTCCAAAAGTCCGTTCTTTATATCTGTGTCTTTTCTGCTGTCTCGTATATAGGGTGGTCGTTACCATCTCTCTAAACTCCATATAAATGTGTTCATATCCTGTATTGGTGTTTTTCTTTATGATTTACTTCACTGTGTATAATAGGCTCCAGTTTCATCCACCTCATTAGAACTGACTCAAATGAGTTCTTTTTAATAGCTGAGTAATATTACATTGTGTATATGTACCACAACTTTCTTATCAATTCGGCTGCAGATGGACATCTAGGTTGCTTCCATGTCCTAGCTATTGTAAACAGTACTGCAATGAACATTGGAGTACACCTTTCTCTTTCAATGCTGGTTTCCTCAGTGTGTATGCCCAGCAATGGGACTGCTGGGTCGTATGGCAGTTCTATTTCCAGTTTTTAAGGAACCTCCACACTGTTTTCCATACTGGCTGTCCTAGTTTGCATTCCCACTAACAGTGTAAGAGGGTTCCCTTTTCTCCACACCTCTCCAGCATTCATTGTTTGTAGACTTTTTGATAGCAGCTATTCTGATTGGTATGGGATGGTACTTCATTGTGGTTGGGTAGTATAATCATTTTCACTATATCAATTCTTCTGATCCATGAACATGGTATATTTCTCCATCAATTTGTGTCATCTTTGATTTCTTTTGTCAGTGTTTTATAGCTTTCTATATATAGGTCTTTTGTTTCTTTAGGTAGATTTATTCCTAAGTATTTTATTCTTTTTGTGACAATGGTGAATGAGATAGTTTCCTTAAATTCTCTTTCTGCTTTCTCATTGTTAGTGTATAGGAATGTATGGGACTTCTGTGTATTAATTTTATATCCTGAAAGTTTACTATATTCATTGATTAGCTCTAGTAATTTTCTGGTGGTGTATTTAGGGTTTTATATGTAGAGGATCATGTCATCTGCAAACAGTGAGAGTTCTACTTCTTTTTCAATCTGGATTCCTTTCATTTCTTTTTCTGCTCTGATTGCTGTGGCTAAAACTTCCAAAGCTATGTTGAATAATAGTGATGAAAGCAGGCATCCTTTTCTTGTTCTTGACTTTAGGGGAAATGTTTTCAATTTTTTGCCATTAAGGATAATGTTTGCTGTGTGTTTATCATGTATGGCTTTTATTATGTTGGGGTATGTTCCTTCTGTGCTTGCTTTCTGTAAAACACATACAACCTCCGCTTTCTAAGCTGTCTCTATCATTAAGCAATGGCAGTAAACGTTAATAGAGAAAAATCTAGGTATCAGTGTACTCATTTCATTGTCCTTATTTACTGCTCAAATAAACTTGGTTGTGACATATACTAAAACGATTCTAGGGATCTGATAGAGAAAAGAGCAAGAATTGACAGTAGACATATGAGATAACCCAAGGTTAATATTTTCCCATTTTCTGTTTCTCTGAGTTGAAATATAATTGATTTACAGTGTTACATTAGTTTCAAGCATGCAATATAGTGATTCAATATTTTATTGATTATGCTGCATTTAAAGTTTTATGAAATATTGACAATATTCCTTGTTCTCTACAGTATATTCTTCTAGCTTATTTATTTTATACATAATAGTTCATACCTCTTAATCCCTTATCCCTACTTTGCCCTTCCCACCCCCCACTTCCTACTTGTAACCACTAGTTTCTTCTCAGTATCTGTGAATCTATTTCTGTTTTTTTATAGTCATTTATGTTATTTTTTGGATTCCATATATAAGTGATATAAAATATTTCTTTCTCTGACATATTTCACTAAGTATAACATCTTTTAGACCCATCCATGTTGTTGAAAATAGCAGTTTCATTCTTTTTTGTAGCTGAATAGTATCTCTGTGTGTGTCTGTGTGTGTCTGTGTGTGTCTCTGTCTGTATGTGTGTCTGTGTGTGTGTGTCTGTGTGTGTTATACATCTTCTCTATCCTCTCATTTCTTGATGGACCCTTAGCTTGCTTTCGTACCTTGGCTATTGTAAACACAGTAGACATATGAGATAACCCAAGGTTAATATTTTTCCATTTTCTGTTTCTCTGAGTTGAAATATAATTGATTTACAGTGTTATATTAGTTTCAAGTGTGCAACACAGTGATTCAGTATTTTTATTGATTATGCTGCATTTAAAGCTTTATGAAATATTGACTCTATTCCTTGTTCTCTATAGTGTATTCTTCTAGCTTATTTATTTTATACACAATAGTTCATACCTCTTAATCCCTTATCCCTACTTTGCCCTTCCCACCTCCCACTTCCTACTTGTAACCACTAGTTTCTTCTCTGTATCTGTGAATCTATTTCTATTTTCTTATTGTTATTTATGTTATTTTTGGGATTCCATATATAAGTGATATAAAATATTTCTCTCTGACATATTTCACTAAGTATAACATCTTTTAGACTCATCCATGTTGTTGAAAATAGCAGTTTCATTCTTTTTTGTAGCTGAATAGTATCCCTGTGTGTCTGTGTGTCTGTGTGTCTCTGTGTGTGTTAGACATCTTCTCTATCCTCTCATTTCTTGATGGACCCTTAGCTTGCTTTCAGACCTTGGCTATTATAAACAATGCTGCTATGAACATTGGGGTTCATATATTTTTTGGAATTACTGCTTTCATTTTCTTTGTGTATATACCGAGGAATGGAATTGCTGGACCCCATGGTATCTCTATTTTTAATTTTTGGAGCAATTTCCATAGTATTTTCCATTATGGCTTCACCAATTTACAGTCCACCAGCAGGATACAAGGATTCTGTTTTCTCCACATCCTCACCAACTTCTGTAGGTTTTCCTGATAGTCATTCTGACAGATGTGAGGTAATATCTCACTGTGGCTTAGATTTGCATTTCTCTGATGATTAGCTGTGTTGACCATCTTTTCATGTGTCTGTTGTCCATACATACATCTTCTTTGGAAAAGGCCCATTTTCTGTTTTGTTTTGTTTTGTTTTTTGTAGAACTTGTTCTTTTATGATACAGTAACTCATCCACAATCCCCAGCGGCCACACTCTACTTGCTAAGAGTCGTGGGAAAGAGGCAGCACATAGCATCTTAGGAAGCCTTATTCACGGAGAGACTTCTGCCACATCTTGGGAGTCGGGCAATGTTCTGACCATGTCTGTCTCAGAAAAGCAAATGACTCCCAAAACACTGAAAGCCCCAAGCCACAAAACACTATGCATTCTCTTCCTGGTTCCCAAGCACCATACCAACCTCCAGTACATAGTGAAGGAGGAGAGTTCCAACCTCAGTGTGTTGAGAGCCTTGTCTTCCTTGATATTTTGACCAGACTATTCTTTCCTCACTTAATGGTCTTAACACCCTTGATGAAAGCCAGTTACCACAGGTATAGGAGTTGATTTCTAGACTCTCAATTCTATTCCACTGATCCTTAGGGCAGCACCATACTGTTTAGACTACCATTGCTCTGCAGTAAGTTTTGAAATGATGAAATGTAAGTCATCCAGATCTGTACTTTTTCAAGATGATTTTGGCTATTTGGGGTCCCTACAAGTTCCATATGAATTTTAAGACCAATTTTTCTATTTGTGTAAACCTTTATATAAGTGTATCTGTATATATGTAATTCATTTAACTAGCCAGTAATTCTACCTGATTGACAATTATTATTCTCATTTTGTAAATTATGAACCAAAAGTACAGAGTGTAAGTCTGCTGCCCAAGGTCTCAGCTAATAACTAGTGCAATTAGTTTGTAACCAGGCATTCAGGCTCTAGAGTCTGTGCATTTCATCCACACATGATACCAGTTAAAGTGGAGTCAACCTTTATATAAGTATATCTGTGTATACTTAATTCATTTAACTAGCCAGTAATTGTACATGATTGACAATTACTATTCTCATTTTATGTATTATGAAATGAAAGTACAGAGTATAAGTCTGCTGCCCAAGGTTTCAGCTAATAGCTAGTGAAATTAGTTTGAAACCAGGCATTCAGGCTCTAGAGTCTGTGCATTTAATCCATACATGAAACTGCTTGTTCATCATCCACACTGATGTTCTGAATTTGGCCCTATCTTAGTCTTTCCTTCCTTTTAACTTTTCTCTTTTTTTGGTTGCACCTTTTGGCATGTGGAATCCTAATTCCAAGACCAAGAGCCAAACTCACGCCTCCTGCATTGAAAGTGAAGAGTCTTAATCACTGAGCTGTCAGGGAAGTCCTAGCTCTTCCGTACTCTTGCAACATTGTCATTTAATGTTCTACTCATGCTTTCCCTAAAGTGAATCCTATAGTAAAGGCTCGTAGTTTGTCTTCTTTTATCACTGCAGATGGTGATTGCAGCCATGAAATTAAAAGACTCTTACTCCTTGGAAGGAAAGTTATGACCAACCTAGATGGCACATTAAAAAGCAGAGACATTACTTTGCCGACTAAGATCCGTCTAGTCAAGGCTATGGTTTTTCCAGTGGTCATGTATGGATGTGAGAGTTGGACTGTGAAGAAGGCTGAGCGCCGAAGATTTGATGCTTTTGAACTGTGGTGTTGGAGAAGACTCTTGAGAGTCCCTTGGACTGCAAGAAGATCCAACCAGTCCATTCTGAAGGAGATCAGCCCTGGGATTTCTTTGGAAGGAATGATGCTAAAGCTGAAACTCCAGTACTCTGGCCATTTCATGTGAAGAGCTGACTCATTGGAAAAGACTCTGACGCTGAGAGGGATTGGGCACAGGAGGAGAAGGGGACGACCAAGGATGAGATGGCTGGATGGCATCACTGACTCGATGGACATGGGTTTGGGTGAACTCCGGGAGTTGGTGGTGGACAGGGATGCCTGGTGTGGTGCGATTCATGGGGTCGCAAAGAGTCGGACACAACTGAGCAACTGAACTGAACTGAATGAACCCTAATTTTATGACTATAATGGTAACCTTTTGCTCATTTTTATCTGGGCTAAGTGACCTTTTTCTCTAGGGCTCTTCCTTTGATATTGATTCTTCTTTATCAGTTATAATGATATTTACAAGTCAAAAGGAAAGAAAATAAATCCAGAGCATGTAGGTGAGCATAGCGCATCTGCTGAAGGCGACTGGGCAGGTGGCCCTGGCAATGGCATCGTGTCTGATCAGGAGAGGTGCTCAGTCGCTGTCATATCCAGTGCTTCCCAGCAAATCAGGCTAATATCCTATTGCTTTATCAATCTATTCAACACAAGATAGGGGTGATATGAGACAGGGGTCCCCAGCCCTTGTCAGGAACCAGGCCACACAGCAGGAGTGAGCAAAGCATCATCTCTATGTACAGCCACTCCCATCGCTCACAGCGCCACCTGCGCTCCCCCTCGCCTCAGATCAGCAGTGGCTTTAGATTCTCACAGGAGCCTGGACCCTGCTGTGAACTGCACAGGGAAGGCACCCAGGTGTGTGCTCCTTATGAGAATCTAATGGCTCATGATCTGTGGTGCAAAAGGAGACTATCACTAGTAGAAAGGTTAATCACAGTGTAATCATAATAGAAGCAAAGTGCACAATGAATGTAATGTGGTTGATTCATCCCCAAACCCTCTTCTCCCAACATTTGTCCACGGGAAAATTGTCTTTCATGAAACTGATACCTGTTGCCCGAAAGATTGGGGACTACTGATATTAGAACCTTTGAAATTTTAAGAAAAGAGCCTAACGATTAGGAAAATGAAGTTTCTACATGTTTATCTAGTCTGGAGCAATATTCTTGCTGCAGGCAGTACATTAGACTCCAGTGTGTGAGTACACAGATGATTCTAATATACAGCATCAAGAGTGAACATGCTGATCTAGTTTCTATCTTCCCATTCATTATTGTCCAGCCAGTGATGAGAAGTATCTGCTGTGAGAAATTTGGGATAACGTTTTCACTGTTTATTAAGAATTTTTCTCATCCAGTCTAACTTCTTTAATCCCGCATCTAATATGTATAGGGAGTTTAGCTACACAAATGCCAATATCTTAAACTAAAGCTGGCACATCTAAAGTATGTGAAATCTTTAGTTCTGAGGATTCATGGTAAGCAAGAGTAACGGGACTGGAAGATGCTTAGCAGAAAAAAAAATGATATTTCAGGTTATAAATTGTTACCAACTAAAAACACCAGTCCTTCCATAAGCTGGATCTGATACTGGAGGTCATTCTATCCCTGTAATTTAAGTGAATAACCCTCCCATCCTCAGCTTCTGTACAATGTAAATTATCATTTTTGCATCTTTTTCAGTTAGCCCTGATTTTCTAGAAGGGAAGACTTACTTGAGAGTTAGTTGCTTCATTGGTGAGAATTTCATCTTTCAATGACACTTACTTGGTGCTCTCGACCTTTTTATTTTGCATAGATTATGACAGAGCTTGGCAGACAGTTCTGCAGTCAAATAGGTGGGAATTCAAACTTCACCTCTACCATTTATCAGCTTCGTGATCTTAGGCAAGCTTGGCAATGTTTCTGATCGTTGTTTTATCCCTCTACACATAATAATTAATACATGATAGTATACTCTCAGGTAATTGTTTTGAAGAGAAAGTTCCTAGAATCTAGTTAATACACAATGTGTTTGTTATGAATATTACTGTCTCAGAAATGCAAATGTCTATGATTTCAGAATAATGAAGTACCTTAGGCAGAAGTCAAGTGGTCAGAAAGTCAAAAGATTACTTTTAATTAAAGAAAGCCAGACATCGCAAGTTAATAAATTTAGCGCTTTTCCCTCTATGGGAAGATTCAAGAGTCCAGGCTGACCACAGTCATTCCTTTGATATACATGTTAACCATCTAGAGCCAGTAGCCTGCTTTGCATCCTGAATCCCCTTAGGGTCTACAGTCTGTGGTGGTACAAGGGCTGAAAGCATGGTGTCTGCAACATCCTTTGTTCACTGATACAGCAGGCAATTTCTTTGCTCCACACCATCAAGGCCTATGAAACACATCTGGATTCTAAACAGTCAATCATAAGATTTCATTTAGCTTTACCACACTATGCCAAGCACTGGGATCTTGCGGAGTTTTTAGCCTAAACCGAAGTAGGGGAGGTCAGAGAAGACCTCCCAATAAAAATGGCCTTGAACTGGGACCTGAGAAGTGGATAGCCAGCCAAGAAGGGAACCACGGGAGGATATTTCAGGCAAAGAGAAGACTAGGTACAAAGGTGTGGGCATGGAGAAGAGTATGCTGCATTTGAGGAACCAAGAGCTGGCCAGATGCCTCGACCCCAAAGGAGAGTGAAGTTGCAAGCACTGATGGGGAGGCAGGCAGGGGCTGGGGCATGCAGGGTCTTGGAGGTGTCCATAAAGAGGAGGGGGCACCATCCCATAGGCTGAGCACACCTCCCTAACTAACCACTGAAACTCCTGACTCAGACAGGCAGAAAGCCTGGGGTAGTGCAATCTTTGCACTCAGTCAAAACTCTAGATGGCTTCAGGTAAGCTTTTAGATACCCAGGTGGCACTAGTGGCAAAGAACTCACCTGCCAATGCAAGAGATAAGAAACATGGGTTCGATTCCTGAGTCAGGAA
Source organism: Madoqua kirkii (assembly GCA_006408675.1). Lineage (NCBI taxonomy): Eukaryota > Metazoa > Chordata > Mammalia > Artiodactyla > Bovidae > Madoqua > Madoqua kirkii. The sequence continues at coordinate 6,311 of SJYC01077057.1, read as the reverse complement.
GATCCCCTGGAGGAGAAAACGGCAAGCCACTCCAGTATTCTTGCCTGAAGAATCCCATGGACAGAGGGGCCTGGTGGATTACAATCACAAACAGTTGGACACAACTGAAGTGACTTAGCACGCGTGCACTACTTAAAAACTTTAAATTTGGTGTGGTTTTATTTTGTTTTTTACATTGGGATTTTTTTTCTTCTAGTTGTAAAATTGTGTGCTTGTTATTGAAACATCAAAAATCTTGTGTAGTCTGCTTGGAGGCAGGTTTCCACTATTCTTACACTCATTCCGTGTATGCCCCTTTGCATGTGGCTTGTTTCATTCATCAGTACATTCATTTCAGGCGCGACCCAGACACGCACCTACCTGTCTCTCTGTAAGAACCTGATCAAACAATTCGCTGCTGTATGTGAATTATATCTCAAGGAAATGAGATCTTTTTAAAAAAGAAAGGATATTGGCCAGACATTTACAACTGCTAGTATTTCACTGAATACCCTCTATGTACAGAGCCCTGTTCTAGTGTGGAAGAGATTCAAAATATGCCAGGCCTGGAATCTAGGAGCCCAGGGAAGCTTGTTTCAGAAAAGCTCACTGGTATACACAGGGGTTATAAATGTGTGCCCTAAATGTGAATAATTTGCACTGAACTGAAAGGTGTAAAGGAGATGTAACATTAAGAGAGACAGATCATTTTTGTTCATTAGATATTCTTTTTTATTTTTACATGCTTTCATTGATTCCTTATGAAAATCTTTCTTTCCATAGTTTTAACCTCAATAGTTGCTGAACCTCAACATTCCTATGATCTAGTTATTGTTTAAAAACAGTTGGTCTTAACAGCTGCACACTACTATGTGTAAAATACATAAACAACAAGGACCTATTGTATAGCATAGGAAACTATATTCAATATTTAGTAATAACTTTAATGGAAAAGAACCTGAAAATTGCATATATATGGGTGTGTGTATAACTGAATTATTTTTGAATTATAGTAAATCACCTATATTTCAATTGAGAAAAGCACTTGTCCTTACATTATATTTTACAGCTTTGATCTGAAGGATGAAGGATACCTTAGAGATACTAGTCCTTTGTCACACCATATACCTAATTTGTGTGACAATTGTTTATATACATGTAATGAATTGGGTGGGGCTTCGCAGGTGGCTCAGTGGTCAAGAGTCCACCTACAATGCAGGAGATGCAAATTCAGACCTTGGGTTGAGAAGATTCCCTGGAGAAGGAAATGGCAACCCACTCCAGTATTCTGGCTTGGGAAATTCCATGGACAGAGGAGCCTGGCAGGCTCGAGTCCATGGGGTTGCAAAAGAGTTGAACACAACTGAGCAACTCACCAACCACAACAATGAATCAGGTAGAAGGACAAGTCAAGGAACAAGGTGGAAAAGGGGTTTGTAAGAGGGGAGAAGATAGTTTAGGGGTAATGAATTTTGCTGAATTATTTGAGAGTGAACTGAGTAGCTAGCTGGTAGAGAGAGGAAAGCCTTGGAAATCTGTCCTTAGATAGACTAAGCAGAAATGCCAACAACATTTTCTGTTCTTATGGATTCTCCAGGAATCCATGCACACTTAGCTGAGGAGCCAAGGCAATGCTGTCTCGAGATGTGAGGTCGTTCCACCCCTACAGCGTCATGCCTGAGTACTAGTTCCTTTACTACAATATCCTAAAAGAATGAGCAGAAATACATCGCAAAGTTTAGTGCACTGATGTTTATCAGAGGATGGTATCAAATTTCATAAGCGTAAAAACACCATGAATGCTCAGAGATTGATAAAGTACAATATTCATACAATGGCACAGTATGCAGCAATTAAAAATCTTGTAATAGAGGAGGATTCAAAATGTTGGGCATATACTTAGGGAGTATATATTTTTAAAATGGTATTTACATATTTATATATATTTAAGCACAATTATTCCATATTTAGACACAATAGCTAAAAGTTCAGAGAGCTATATACCAAGATGTTTAAACGTCTATTATTGGGTAGTGGGATGATGGATGATTTTTGTATTGCCTCACCCACTATCTAGCTAGAAGAAAACTAAGTTTAATGGTGTTTTTGTTTTCATTTTTACTGGGGAAGTAGGATTGTACCTGAGAGATGGAGGCAGCGAGGCATGGAGCAGAACATTAGTCTTTGTATAACTGTCATGAGTCTCCATCTTTCTTTACATGGGCAATTTTCCAAAGTTATGTAAAATGCTATGCAAAAGCAGCTTCAAGTCCCCATTTATAGGACAATAATAATAGCCAGTTTGTATGTAATGTTCATTACATGCCTGTACTACCAGGGGACTTCCCTGGTGGCTCAGTGGTCAAGAATCCACCTGCAACGCAGGAGATGCAAATTCAGACCATGGGTTGAGAAGATTCCCTGGAGAAGGAAATGGCAACTCACTCCAGTATCTTGCTGGAAAATCCCATGGACAGAAGAGTCTCCTGCACTACATTCCACGAGTCAGAGTCAGACACGACTGAGCGACCAAGTACACACTATACTAACTGATGTGTGTGTGTGAAGGCACACAAATTATATATTAAACTAACTTAGTCCTCTCAATGACATTTTGAAGTAGGTATTACCATTATCAGATGGGGAAATCAAGGCTCACCTTCTTCACCTGTAAGGCCCTGCCACATGAAAATTCTGCAGCTGCCCCTGGGAGAGATGTGGGATGAGTTTGTCTTGTGTGATGTGCTCTGTGGTCCACTCATTATCTCAACCTTAATCCCTTTCTCCACTTCTCTTTTGGACAGAAGAGACATCTACAACCAGTGCCGTTCCTAGTACAGCGTCACTCATTGCTGAGCATATAACTGTTGAAACAACAACAAGAGGTTTGTTCATGTTTTAAAACAGTTTTTCTCTGGAGTCACTGTTATGATGCAGCTCTGCTTAATGGGACTGATACTGCAGGGAAACTCACAAAGACCGAGAAATGGAAGCAAACTAGACAGTCTCTCTCCTCTGCAGGAATTCTCGCTTCTGGAATGTTGCACCAGAATAATACTGTAGATTAAAGAAATTAAAGCATTCTAGCAAAACATATAAACGATGAATGTGACCACAAAATGGTGGGCCAGGTAAAAAGGATCCAGTAGTGCAGTGGTGAGAGGGGGGCTTATGGTCAAACCTGGCTGGACTCAGCCCTGAGCTTGGCCCTGTCCCAGGTGCTGACCCTGAGTAGCTTGAACCCCGAGTTCTCCAAAGGGTCTCCATCTCTTAATTTTAAAATGGGGCTCATTATACCTCCCTCACAGTATTTCTCTAAGGATTAAATAAGAAAATGTGTGTAAAATTGCTTGACTGAGAGCCCAATACATCATACGTGCCCAGTAAAGTGTAAGCCATCTGGGTCCTGAGATAAGGATGATCAGGTGGCACTCACTCTCTCTGATTATTCTTCTATGGAGAAGAAGATGACTTGGAAAGAGCAGGTTGAAAGCAGAAAAGAAGAAGGTCTTTTGTAGGTGGGATTCGGCAGGGTCCTCTGGATTTAAATAAACCTCAAAGAAGACTTAGCATAGCTACTGGATCATTAGCTAGTGGAAACATTGAGAAAAAGGGAAGCAATGGGTTTTCAGAAGGACAGAGACCCAGAGAGGAACATTAGGCTAAGTGCTTAGAACCAGTTACTAACTTCTGGGTCCAGTTAAATAATCTACTTTGCAAAGTGATTTCATGTGCAGCCAACATGATAGTGTCAACCCAGAGAACACTCATGGGTCAGCTGCAGACACACACAGCACACACGCCCTGAACCCTGTGAATAGTGAACGGCTAAAAATGACCCGCTATGATCACATCTTTGACGAGGTCAGGTAATGTAGTGCAGTATGTTATTAGTAGTGAATTCAAGAAATGACAGCATCGGGAGACAGGAGAAAAAGAAATCCTATTGTGGACTGGTAAGGGGGATTATCTCTAGCAGAGCATTCAGTTCAGTTCAGTTCAGTTCAGTTGCTCAGTCATGTCCGACTCTTTGTGAAACCATACATTGCTGCACACAAGGACTCCCTGTCCATCACCAATGCCTAGAGTTTACTCACTCATGTCCATTGAGTCAGTGATGCCATCCAGTCACCTCATTCTCTGTCATCCCCTTCTCCTCCTGCCCTCAATGTTTGCCAACATCAGAGTCTTTTCAAATGCATCAGTTCATAGCATCAGGAAGCCAAAGTATTAGAGTTTCAGCTTCAACATCAGTCCTGCCAATGAACATTCAGGACTGATTTCCTTTAGGATGGACTGGTTGGATCTCCTTGCAGTCCAAGGGACTCTCAAGAGTCTTCTCCAACACCACAGTTCAAAGCATCAATTCTTCAGCACTTACCTTTCATTCTAGTACAACTCTCACATCCGTACATGACTACTGGAAAAACCATAGCCTTGACTAGATGGACCTTTGTTGGCAAAGTAATGTCTCTGCTTTTTAATATGGTGTCTAGGTTGGTCATAATACATCCTCCAAAGAGTAAGCATCTTTTAATTTCATGGCTACAGTCACTATCTGCAGTGATTTTGGAGCCCCCAAAATAAAGTCTGACTCCATTTCCCCATCTATTTGCCATGAAGTGATGGGACCAGATGCCATGATCTTTGTTTTCTGAATGTTGAGCTTTAAGCCAACTTTTTCACTCTCCTCTTTCACTTTCATCAAGAGGCTTTTTAGCTCCTCTTCACTTTCTGCCATAAGGGTGGTGTCATCTGCATATGTGGGTTATTGAAATCTCTCCTGGCAATCTTGATTCCAGCCTGTGCTTCACCCAGCCCAGCATTTCTCATGATGTACTCTGCATAGATGTTAAATAAGCAGGGTGACAGCCTTGATGTACTCCTTGTCCAATTTGGAACCAGTCTGTTGTTCCATGTCCAGTTCTAACTGTTGCTTCCTGACCTGCATACAGATTTCTCAAAAGGCAGGCCAGGTGGTCTGGTATTCCCATCTCCTGAAGAACTTTCCACAGTTTATTGTGATCCAATCCACACAGTCAAAGGCTTTGGCATAGTCAATAAAGCAGAAATAGATGTTTTTCTGAAACTCTCTTGCTTTTTCCATGATCCATCAGACGTTGGCAATTTGATCTCTGGGTCCTCTGCCTTTTCTAAAACCAGCTTGAACATCTAGAAGTTCATGGTACTGTCGAAGCCTGGCTTGGAGAATTTTGAGCTCCAAGATTACTTTACTAGCATGTGAGATGAGTGCAATTGTGTGGTAGTTTGAGCATTCTTTGGATTGCCTTTCTTTGGGATTGGAATAAAAACTGACCTTTTCCAGTCCTGTGGCCGCTGCTGAGTTCTACAAATTTGCTGGCATGTTGAGTGCAGCACTTTCACAGCATCCTCTTTTAGGATTTGAAATCGCTCAACTGGAATTCCATCACCTCCACTAGCTTTGTTTGTAGTGATGCTCCCTAAGGCCCACTTGACTTCACATTCCAGGATGTCTGGCTGTAGGTGAGTGATCACACCATTGTGGTTATCTGGGTCATGAATATCTTTTTTGTATAGTTCTTCTGTGTATTCTTGCCACTTCTTCTTAATATCTTCTGGTTCTGTTAGGACCATACCATTTAAGGTAACTATATTAAAAACATTTGCAGAAAGGAATCCAGTGAGACTGCTGGCAAAAACTCAGCTGGGACAAAGTAAGTGTTTGGATTCTGACGGTGGAAAATGGATAGCAACATAACTTACATTCAGTCATGTCCAGCTCTTTTTTGAGAATTGAACTGATGTTCATGTGGGATAACAGCTCAATATATCTCTTTCTGATCACCATTTTTACATTTTAAAAAAATGCACTGCTTCTTGTAGAAGTCCATAAATGGTTCTTCCAATAGTTTCTCATATCCTTCCCTTTAGTGCATTAGGTGGTCTATTAATTCCTGATGAATGGAAACTTGTTAGGCAGCTGAAAGTAGATATTGGGATTGTTAATGTTAAGATTGACACATTACTTCATATATTTTACTTAATCACTGTTGAAAGTTGAACTATGTAGTTTTTTAAACACAGTTAAGGAATAACAAACACCCACCAGACACCTTAATTCTAAAGGGGGTGATTTTCATTTCTCTGATAATGAGTGATGTTGAGCATCTTTTCATGCGTTTGTTAACCATCTGTATGTCTTCTTTGGAGAAATGCCTATTTAGTTCTTTGGCCCATTTTTTGATTGGGTCGTTTATTTTTCTGGAGTTGAACTGCATAAGTTGCTTGTATATCTTTGAGGTTAGTTGTTTGTCAGTTGCTTCATTTGCTATTGTTTTCTCCCATTCAGA
>SJYC01077056.1:0-17675 GCA_006408675.1 Madoqua kirkii | reverse complement strand
ATTGGAAATATCTTGGCCAATTAGACAAAGCCAGCAAACTCTGAAACCAAACTAGATGAAAGGAGATACTTGCCAAAAGGAAAAACTGTAGTCCAATCTCACTTGTAAATACTAAAGCAAAACTCCTAAATAAATTGAAACATAACAATTCATCTAAAGAATTAAACATTCTGAAGAAGTGTGGTTTATATTGACTGAGTGAAGGCAGATTAATTTAGAATATCCATGACTGTTATTCTCTATGTTAAAGGGGCAAAAAGTATGGTTGCATGTTGAAAAAAATATATAGTAAAACATAGAACCCACTGCTGATTTCCAAAGAATAGCCAATAAACAGTAGAGTACTTCCACCAACTTGCTGTAGCAACCATTGTAATCAATACTAGGAAATAAACTGCATGTCAGTAAAAGTATCTCAGCTGTTCAACAGGACAAAATTCGTAGTCAGTGCAGTTAATCCCCAAGTGTAGTGAGGTAAGAGGAGTAAGCTTTCATTATTCAAAATATTATCGTCCATGTAGAAATCAAAGATAAACAGGTAACTAAGTATTTGAGTTAGAAAAGATTTAGTCACGTTGACAAGAGTAGAAATCAATAAACAGTTTTCCTATATACCCCTACTTACCTATTATAAAAATTTCTTAAATTTCCTTAACCACAGTAATTAGTATTATAAAACACTTAACCGTACATTTTTTTCTCTTTCTTTGTTAAAATAAGAGATTAACATTCATGGATATTCTAAATCGAACTACTTTCCCATAATCAATGTAAACCACAGTTAAGTACTGAATGAGTTCTGGGAATGTGGTGTGTGGTGTGGTGGCTATAGTTAATCTGCTGCGTTGTGCATTTAAGCTGTGTTGTATTTAAAAGTGGCTGAGAGGCTCCATTTTTAAAGTTCTCACCAGAAAAAAATAAAAGGAATGCTGTGAGGTCATGATGAATTAACTCCCCTTTTTGTCCTTACCATGGTAATCACGTTGCAATGTATCCACGTACAAAATCACCACATAGTACTCCGTGTGTGTGTGTGTGTGTGTGTGTGTGTGTGTGTGTGTGTTGTCACTCGGTCGTGTACAACTCTTTGCATCCCCATGGACCGTAGCCCTCCAGGCTCCTCTGTCCATGAAATGTCCCAGGGAAGAATACTGGAGCAGGTTGCTATTTCCTGCTCCAGGGCATCTTCCCAACCCAGGGATCAAACCCGAGTCTCTGATGTCTCCTGCGTTGGCAGGTGGATTCTTTACCACTGAGCCATGTGGGAAACCCATGGTACACCTTAAACTTACACAATATTATGTCAATTATATCTCAAAGCTGGATAGAAAAAAATGCTGCTAAATAACTCATAGGTCAAAGAAAATGTCATAATGGAAACATTAATTAGAACATTCTGAAAGGAGAGAAAATGAAAGCAGTACATATCAAAACTTGTGGGACACATTTAAAATAGTATTTACAGAAAAAAATCAATGCTTTTCTAATGAAAAGATTAAGTTATAGGTGAATTTAATTAGTAAGAATATAACTTTTATTTAGCACTTTAAAATGCTATTTATTTTTAATTGAATGATCATTGCTTTACAGTATTGTGTTGACTTGTGCCAAACATCAACACCAACATGAATCAACCGTAGGTATTCCTATTTAGCACTTTAGAGAGCAGTCTTATTCATACTAATTTGGTCTTTGCTCTGAGGAGGCCAAGACAAAATGATTAAATCCAAACCCAGCTCTAGTGAAAGGCAGACAGCCTGTTCTTCAAAACCCTGTGGTCTCTGGAATGCCTTCTCAGCTCTCTTTTTCTAACGTTTGATCCAGCAGCTTCCCCGGGGCCTCCTCCGGCTTCAGCACCACGTGGTAACACATGCTGTTCTGCTGCCCTGGCTCCCAGGCCTAAACTTTCCTGTAGCTTAGCTAGTCCCCACCAAGGAGAAGCAGAGCTGAGCAGCTGTGTAATCTCCACCTCTCAAATAACTGGAAGGTAATTATTTGTCACAAACGACCTTTTCTTCCAGTTTCTGCCCAGCTTGAGTTTCAAATTTTCAATCACACCAAGGTGATGGCAAAGTCAATAATCACTTTGAAAAGAAGTTCCCACTATGAGCAAAACAGAGATAATTGGGAATTCAAAACGAGAAGGAAAATAAAAAGACCTTTGAAACATGGAAGGAGGAGGGCATCAGGTCAGAGAAATTTGCAGAACATAATTTCTGATCGTTTGAGTGGACCAGGTAATTATATTCTGAATTATCTAAGGAGATCCCTTTGTGTTTAAAGTGAGGAAATACATGATGTGTTCTTCTGGGACAAGGACTGAGATCAGACAAGATGAGTTTGCCAGTACAAAGCCCTTTGATTTAAAAGCCGCATAAAAGGAACTCAACCTTATAAAGTTGGTAAAACAAAAACTGACAGAAATTTTGCTCTCTATTGCCATATGTTATTAAATTGATGTATAAAAATACTACACGACACTCTAGATCTAGACTAAATATTAACTGGTAGTCTAGTGCTAAATGTGAAGGAAGTTTTTCCTGTGATACAAAGAGGATAAAGGTTTCTTAAGTAGCAAACTTCTTTTTAAGCTGGTTTTGCTGAATTAACAAAGGAAACAGATTCTTCAATGAAGATTAAAGCCACTAATTAACATGTAAGTGAATCGGATGCTGATGCATATAATCACTGCTTGGGGAAAATAATCAAACCCCAAGACTGCCCACATTTTTTTTTTCTGCCTTGGTGAGTTGTCTATGCAGTAAATAATTAGCTTCTTAATTTAAAGAGGTTGACGTTTGAAAAGATTCTGCAAAGAATATTTTCCCTCTCCTTTTTCATTTACCCATTTAATTCTACCATTCAGTTGCACCAAGACAGCCTGATATGCCTCTGTAATTTTCTTCTGGTATATATAGAACAATATAGAATGATCTATTCTAAATTTGCAATGTGTAAGTATAGAAAACCTTCCTGATTCATAGATTTGTAATCTGCAGTGTGGAGTATGTTGCGTGCCCTCCATTTACCATCCAGAATGTAACTGATACCTGCTCCTTGCCTTCAGAGTCAACTATAAAATACTATGTTTGAAAAGAAAGAGAGCAAATCTAGTTTTTCACAATAGAGAAGTTGTTAAATAGGTTCTTGTAAAGAGTCCTCTTTAACCATAAGGGAAATCCTTAGAATAAATTAAATGAAAAAAGAAAACCACAGTATTCAAATTCAAGCCATAAATTTTGTGATTCCAGATAGATCAGGCAGTTGGTTGACTGATCAACAGATGGACATCAGTAAATGTAAAAATGTGTACCTAGACATCTATTAATGCCTAAGGAAAAATATGTAACAAAATATTTTCTCCACTTAGCTAACTATAGGTAATTCTTTTTCTTCTTCATGTTTTCCATAAGAAACATGCATTACTTTTATTATATCAAAAAAAAATACATTGTGTTTTATAGAAGCAGAAAAATGAGCACCTCCTAGAAGTGCTTTGTCCCTAATGTATCCAGAAGTTAAGAAATGGTATTACAAAACAAAATAGTATTAAGTCATTTGGCCAGAAACCTCAGTAGCAGAATTTATCAGATCATTACACGATTAGTGATAAATCCTCACCAACACGTAAGTGTAATATTCCAGACATTTTTACTCTGAGCAGTTTCATACTTTTCCCCTCATTTATAGTAGGGACCGTATGTACACTTACTCCTTCTTAGTAGAACTTGATCTGAATTTCTAGCTTCAAGTCTGAAATGTTTGAGGATTCCAGCCTGAAGTAGGCCATGGAAATGAAGTAAGCGACATAATTTGCAGGACTTTTCTGCAGAATGAAAACGTAAAGAGCCCCACGTTAAAACTTCTTTAAGAGTTTCAAAGCAGCTACAGCAGAGCCTTAGACCCCCCGGGAATGGGGTCCTTGCAGCCATACAAGTCACCCATAAAGCAAAGTCAGCCCCAAAGAGAGTATGTGCTCAGGAGGGAGACAGGTCTCAGTTGAAATCTTAGTTCTGACACCAGCTGCCTGCCTCATTTCTCCCCTTCTGCAAAAATGAAAGGTATCTAAAGACATCTTCGATGTAAAAGATCAAGTACAGTGCCTCATGTCAAAGCCAGAGGCTAGTTAAAGTGGTAAAGACAGATTCTGTTCAGTAGTTCACTATTGTATTAGGGACAAGAATCCAGTGTGAGCTAAACTCTAACTCACTGTAGCAAGGTCACTTGAAAGGGCTTCCCTGGTGGCTCAGAGGTTAAAGCATCTGCCTGCAATGCAGGAGATCTGGGTTCAATCCCTGGGTTGGGAAGATCCCCTGGAGAAGGAAATGGCAACCCACTCCAGTATTCTTGCCTGGAGAATCTCATGGACAGAGGAGCCTGATAGGCTACAGTCCACAGGGTCGCAAAGAGTCGGGATAGGCTACAGTCCATGGGGTCGCAAGGAGTCGGGCATGACTGAGTGACTTCACTCTCACTTTCACTTTAAAGGGAGGATGAGGGAGTTGACTGTGGGGTAGGAGTGGGGAGGAGCAAGCTGGACTTCGTAGAGCCAGAGAATTGAAAATTTATAAAAAGTATAGAGGGAAGTGATGAGCCACGTGACACCATCTGGTTTGCCACCTAGTGCTTGTTGAAATTCAGCTTTCTTCCCTCCTACAGAGGCAAATAACCATCTAGAAAATTCCTGTTCATATCCTTAATTTATGTCTTACTTTGGATAGCTCCAGTTATCAAAAATAAAGTATTTCATGAAGAGCAACAGCGGTGCAGTGAAATAGGATTTAAAATTAAATCCTGGTTCCTCAAAAGCGGATAGTACAAAGGAAAGCATTACACTGTGTCTAATTTGGGGCATAAAGAAGAACTCTGAGTCAATTATTCCCTGACTGCACATTCTCGGTAAATAGGGGCATAGAGCTTTGAGTAAATGTCATAAAGTGTTTTTAATAGAACAAACCCGAACTTGAAATTTTCTTTAAACTTGGAAATTACCCAGCAAAGAGAAAAGAAATGGCTCCTAGGCAGTTTATAATGCCAATTTTATTATTGACTGACTTCTGAACATTCTTAACCGAGAAGAATTTGATGAACAAACACTATAATATCCTAAATTAAACTATGACCGAAATCTATTATGATAGGTACATCTGTTGGTTAATAGGTGGTTTGGGCCACTGTTTTCTCCAAGAGTGTGTAAGGTTCACTAGAGGAAAACCGTTTAAATCACAGATTCCTGGCCTCACTCTGGATTTACCGAATCTGAGACTCTGGCGTTGAGCCTCAGAAATCTTAATGTGAACAAGCTAGTGATTCTTATGCACAGTGAAGTTAGACAGACACACTCAATTAGCCTCAAATTCATGTAGAAATAAAACAGTATTTTGTAAGATTTTCAGTGTGTAAAGATCAAAGCACAGCTTTCTTTCTACTGGTTTTCTTTCTCGTGGTCAAGAGATCAACCTCTTTTCCTGTGACTCTACTGTATGTGAGGGATATTTAACCCCCTGGACCCACTACCAGGTCCTGAATCTGGAAAAAAAAACAAAAAGACTGACAGTAAACCCCTTGGTTCATATCCATGAACAGCATTCCAGCACACCCTCTCCCACCAGCTCTTTCCTACTTCCTTTCTCTCCACAAGCTGGTGGAGGATGGATATGAGTGTATGCCTCGTGGGGCACACAGCTCAATCCTGACCCACCCACCTTCTGTTTGTGTTGAATTTACACGGGAAGTTAATGCTTCTAATCAGCCCCTATCCATGTGTGGGGGCCTTCTGGCAATAATGATGGCATGTTAGTTCTCAAGCCACATTCTCATCACTTAAGCTTTATGAACTGGGGAACCTGTCTGTAATACAGTCAAAGTTCAGGAATATGATCTGTGACCATAAAAGAGAGAACTGCTAACTGGGCGTGGGGACCAAGTCACGGGGCATAAACCTGGCAAACTGTGTTACCTAAGAGTTCTCAGGTTTGGGGGAAACTCACATCTAATTCTGTGTTCATCTTTATCTTCACCTTCTTCACTCAAATCCTCTGTTCATCCAACCAAGACACAAGATTTGAGTAGCAGGCTTCCAGATTAGGTGAAGTTACTTCAAAGTAAAGGAGAGAGACTACTGACATTTTGTAACATTGTGGTTCCCAGGTTACCATATACGTTTATATAACCTCTTTGTGCACCATTTTTTTTTTTCATCTGCAAAATGGAGATTTTGAGGATTTACTCAGATCCAGTGTCTGAAACAGGAGAAGGCAATGGCACCCCACTCCAGTGTTCTTGCCTGGAAAATCCCATGGATTGAGGAGCCTGGTAGGCTGCAGTCCATGGGGTCAAGAAGAGTTGGACATGGCTGAGCAACTTTACTTTCACTTTTCACTTTCATGCATTGGAGAAGGAAATGGCAACCCACTCCAGTGTTCTTGCCTGGAGAATCCCAGGGACGGGGGAACCTGGTGGGCTGCAGTCTATGGGGTGGCACAGAGTTGGACACGACTGAAGTGACTTAGCGGCAGCAGCAGTGTCTGAAACATCTGGTATCTCACTCCATATTTACACTTTCAGCTACACTGGAGATTGTCAACCCTGATTGCACAGGAGTCGTCATGGGGGACTAAGTCCCTCCCCGGAGATTCTGAGTGTCCTTTATGAACACTTGTCTTAAACTGGGCCAGCTACTCAATGACTTCTTTCAAATGTAAGTGGGTAAAACTTTGAAAAGTGTGTCCTAAAGAGTTTTATGTGTCAAATCAGCTGATCTAATGCTGGCCCTGTTTGCCTCTGTTTTTGATTATAGGTGCTTTAGCCTTTTGATATTTTGGTGTCAGTTTATTAGTTATATGGAATAGCCTTTCTAGATGCATATATATGATGATATTAAAGATTAGATTCCAATGTAACTCTGTCAAGTCTCCTAAGCTTTAAACAACTTACTTCCCTGAGGAATGATCTAGTTAACCTTAAACTTTGAAAACTAAAAAGGCATCTAGGAAAGTATCTGTTGTTTTCAAGGTGTGGGAAAACTACCAACACTGAAAACTCTGTGACATTTTTCACAGCAGTCAGAACGCTGCACACAATGTCTAGTCCATATTCTACTGTGATCTTTGGCATTCTTCCTGTTTACATCGATTGTTTAAATTCCTACTAGATAAACTTGTCACTTCTGTGGCTCAGAGCTCTTGAGTACCAAATGCTTACCTTCATAGAACACCTAAATGGAAAAATGACTTAATAGGTAGTTTAAATTTACATATGGCTTTGAGAAACCTGTATGCAGGTCAGGAAGCAACAGTTAGAACTGGACATGGAACAACAGAATGGTTCCAAATAGGAAAAGGAGTGCATCAAGGCTGTATACTGTCACCCTGCTTATTTAACTTCTATGCAGAGTACATCATGAGAAATGCCGGACTGGAAGAAACACGAGCTGGAATCAAGATTGCCGGGAGAAATATCAGTAACTTCAGATATGCAGATGACACCACCCTTATGGCAGAAAGTGAAGAGGAACTAAAAAGCCTCTTGATGAAAGTGAAAAAGGAGAGTGAAAAGGTTGGCTTAAAGCTCAACATTCAGAAAACAAAGATCATGGCATCCAGTCCCATTACTTCATGGGAAATAGATGGGGAAACAGTGGAAACAGTGTCAGACTTTATTTTGGGGGGCTCCAAAATCACTGAAGATGGTGACTGCAGCCATGAAATTAAAAGATGCTTACTCTTTGGAAGAAAAGTTATGACCAACATAGATAGCATATTCAAAAGCAAAGACATTACATTGCCAACTAAGGTCCATCTAGTCAAGGCTATGGTTTTTCCTGTGGTCATGTATGGATGTGAGAGTTGGACTATGAAGAAGGCTGAGCGCCAAAGAATTGATGCTTTTGAACTGTGGTGATGGAGAAGACTCTTGCAAGTCCCTTGGACTGCAAGGAGATCCAACCAGTCCATTCTGAAGGAGATCAGCCCTGGGATTTCTTTGGAAGGAATAATGCTAAAGCTGAAACTTCAGTACTTTGGCCACCTCATGCGAAGAGTTGACTCATTGGAAAAGACTGATGCTGGGAGAGATTGAGGGCAGGGGATGACAGAGGATGAGATGGCTAGATGGCATCACAGACTCGATGGACGTGAGTCTGAGTGAACTCCAGGAGATGGTGATGAACAGGGAGGCCTGGCGTGCTGCGATTCACGAGGTTGCAAAGAGTCAGACAGTTGAGCGACTGAACTGAACTGAACTTGGCACCTTTAAACTCCTAAATAGCTTACTTTTCTTAGCATCATCTTTAAAATTTGGGAAGGTAAATAAATACCAGTGGGAATGTTGATTTCAAACATGACTGTTCTCTACTTAGAGCTGAATGCCTTTAAAATTAATTTCACACATACCAAAAAAATTTTTGGATATTTAACCTATTTTTTCCATTTTCTTCACATTTTTGCATTAATCATGCATTTAGAAGATAATCTAAAGACAAAGTCTGATTCTCTAACCCTGCATGACCCTTTGTTGTTCATTTGCTCAGTCGTGTCCAACTCTTTGCAAGCACATGGACAGAAGCACAACAGCCTCCCTGTCCTTCACCATCTCCCAGAGCCTGCTGAACTCATGTCCATTGATTCAGAGATGCCATCTAACCATCTCATCTTCTGTTGCCTTCTTCTCTTTATGCCCTCAATCTTTTCCAATGAGTTGGTTCTTTGCATCAGGTGGCCAAAGTATTGGAGATTCAGCATCAATCCTTCAAGTGAATCTTCAGGATTGATTTCCTTTAGGATTGACTGGTTTGATCTCCTTGCAGTCCAAGGGACTCTCAAGAGTTTTCTCCAACACCACAGTTCAGAAGCATTGATTCTTTGGTGCTCAGCCTTCTTTATGGTTCAACTCTCACATCCATACATGACTACTGGAAAAACCATAGCTTTGACTATACAGATCTTTGTTGGCAATGTCTCTGCTTTGGATGGCATAGTGTGAAGGTGACCTGTTCGTAAACTGACTCAGTCAGAATCTACTGGAGACCTGCTCTGAGCAGAATCATTTCCTACCCTTCTGGCTTCTTTCAGTCTATAGAGAAAGCAAACATGCAGCAAATAGGCATGTATTATATCACAACAAGCAATGGTAAACACAATGAAGAAAGAAAGAAAGGTGTGTAGGAGAGAAAAAAAGGAGGACAATTTAATAGATGTGCAGAGGGCATAATATTTTTATCAAGGCACAGACCTTAGTGATGATGCCTTCAGATGCAGTGTGCAAACCTTAATTTTCCCAAAACTTAGCTCTTTTGCATTAGGGCTTTTTCTTTTGTTTTTCTCTCCTTCATTGTATTAATTCCCCATTCTGGGTCAAGCCCATGCATGAAAATATAGTTTCAGCACTTCACATGGACCTCAATCCTTATATTCTTAGAAGAAAGAATTCAGCAAAGAGGCAGAGGTAATGAAGTGGGTAGAGTGTCTATTAGAAATGAAGTATGTCAGGGAATGTTTAACAGGAGGATTCCTACATGATGTTTCTCACAAGTCCTTTCTTTTTAAGTGGAATAGCACACTGCTCCTAGGAACTGAGGTCATTGTGTGGGACAGGCTTGAATCTCCTTTAGTAAACATTCTCTTTACTGCAAAACTGCTTAGTCTCGATCCCCTTTCTTGAGATATGGATTGGGTCCCCGTCTCTTCTCTCTCTCCTCAGCTGATTCTTTGGAGCGCAGAGACCCGTCTTGCTCACTCTCCTGCCCGGGCTTCTAAGACTCTCTTGAGAAGGCGCCCTGTGCTTTCACCTGCCTTGAGAGGGAGCCCAGTGCCTTTGTGAGAGACACAAGTCCTATGTCAAGGGCTTCACTGGTTTTCTGCATAAACCAAGGAGTATCAGCCTCTCTCTCTCTTTCACTTTCTTATAGTCGCCTCTGGACCGCCAGGTCCTGGTCCATTAAAGGACCAACAGAGGTACATGTGGAAGAAGATGCTGGTGGGCTTGAAGTGAGCTGCATGCTTTTATTGCCTGGAAAATCCATGGACAGAGGAGCCTGGTAGGCTACAGTCTATGGGGTTGCAAAGAGTCGGACACGACTGAGCGACTTTACTTTCTTTCTTTCTTTCTTTCTAAGTTGCTTATATGGGGGCCATTTTCTGGGTTCCTTCTGGCCAGTCATCTTGATTGTTGCCCTTATTTGATCTGACTCAGGGCCCTCCCTAATGTACACACACACCTTTCAGCCAGTTTGGATTCCATTGTAAAGGTTCTGGGGAGGTTTGCAAAATGTATTATGGGCTGGCAACCTCTCCCTTTCCTGACCTCCAGGGATCTTTTCTGTGCTTATGTTGTCTTGGAGGTCTCCTTGATCCCAAGAAAAATGTGGCCTCCTTATCTCTGCTCAAGCAGAGGTCTTTATCTTGAAGTATCAACAGGAGACAAATTCCAGCTGCTCAGCATGGGGCCCATCTATCTCCTGTCTCAGGTCCAGATCTAACAATAAGCTCCATTCTTAGATTATAGACAATACATTATGTTTTTCAAAAAATCTTTACATTCCTTTTTAGATGTTCAGTGTGTCTGATAAGGCATTGCAAACTCATGTTGCATTTAGATCAACTGAACAAAGTTGTGATGCTAAGAAACAGAGCTTGGTTTATTGCTGTTGGAAGGAAATAACATTGAATCTGTTATCTCACTTAACGGAGTTATTAATCCCTATAGCTCATATCATAAAGAATCTGCCTGCAGTGCAAGAGAGCTGGGTTTCGTCCCTGGGTCAGGAAGATCCTCTGGAGAAGAGAATGGCAAGCCACTCCATTATTCTTGCCTGGAGAATCCCATGGACAGAGGAGCCTGGTGGGCTACAGTCTGTGGGGTCACAAAGAGACGGACATGACTGAGTAGCTAACGCTATGCTAATACTCAAGTTTTTATCATTGAATAGCATTCTGTGCTTGCTGTCATTTCCCAGGTCAGTCATGCTAGACCAAGAGTTGTCTTGGATTTTGTTCAGTGAGATCCCTGTCACTCATCATTTACTGTCCATGTTTGGGGAAGAGTGTACCAGCAACTGAAGCAATCAGAGGAAATGGAAGCCCAGTTTCATTTTCCCATCTCAGTGTAGCTATAAAAGAGTATGGATACATTCAAGTAGAGAGTAGCTGATAAAATGTTTTCTAGTGATTTGAGATTCAGGTCTTTTTCTATTCCACTTGGTTGAATGATTTTTAGTTTGTTATATTTGTTCAGAAAGGAAGGGAAAGAATGTATTTTCATTTCTTTCCTAGTTACTTCTTTTCACAATACAGAAAAAGGTTGACCCAGTCATACCTTAGAAGTCTAGGACTAGCAATCATATTGAAATGTTTGATGATTTCTTGCCATTAGTTACCAGCAGCCAACAATGTTGAAATATGGAAGCATATCTGGATAAATCATTGCCACTGGTTTTTTTTTTCTTTTAATGTAGTGAGACTGAGAAAGCTGTTGAATATCAAGTGGCTGCCCCCACAAAGTAAGCAAGAGGAACATTTCCATTGGTAAATTTTGGTAGTTCTGAAGTGGAAAAGGTTTAAGTCATTTTACTGTCAAGATGAAGATTTAACCTTCAGGAAGCTTAATGGAGAAAAAGGAGGCACATGTTGAGAGCAGAAAGCAAAGTTTCTTTAGCAATAGTTTTAATACTCTGATCTGTCCTGTGCGTGTCAGGTGGGAGGACTGATCTCCTTATTCAGGAAATGTTTTCTTAAGTGCCCGCCATGCCCCTGCATGAGATGCAGTCATTAAAATGTATATGTTTACATTTACAGGACAAGAAAGAATAACACATCTGAGAACAAAATGGTCTTTATCTGAGATTTTTCAGAAAACTATTGTGTTTCTTCAGTTAGGAGTTTATAAGTTAAGCTTGGTAAAGTAGATTAGCTATGATTTGATACTTTTAAAAAACTGTTTTTAAAAATCTCCTTGAATCTTGGAGAGGAGACATTGGCATGATAATGTAAGTGGCTGAATTATTTTGAAATCTTATATTAATGTCTTTTAATTTTTGGCAATTGATTTGCCTTCCAAAATTAAGGCTGATGTTAAAATGAGTTTCTGAAGGTCATGCTGAAATTATAGAAACTTGACAACAGTGAGATATTAAAATATATTTACTTTCGTAAAACAGATTCTCCTTCTCTTTAGCTGTTTTTATGAAAATTTAAGTGAGAGAAGCTTGCTGAACCCCTTGGACCCCTGAGATACCAAGTATTTAAACAGTATGTCTGTCTAGAGTATTAGAAGTGGAAAGAACCTTAGACATAATATATCCATCCAAAAAAGTCAGTGATACACAGAGAAGTGAATAAACTTAGCATAGTGTGGGCAGTTAGTAGAACTGGATCTGGAGTCCACATTTATTGACTCCTAGTTCAAAGTTCTTTATTTGACATGATAGATTTTCTGTTCTTGGGCTTCAAAATCATGCAGATGGTGACTGCAGCCATAAAATTAGTATGTCTGTCTAGAGTATTAGAAGTGGAAAGAACCTTAGACATAATATATCCATCCAAAAAAGTCAGTGATACACAGAGAAGTGAATAAACTTAGCATAGTGTGGGCAGTTAGTAGAACTGGATCTGGAGTCCACATTTATTGACTCCTAGTTCAAAGTTCTTTATTTGACATGATAGATTTTCTGTTCTTGGGCTTCAAAATCATTGCAGATGGTGACTGCAGCCATAAAATTAGAAGACACTTGTTTCTTGGAAGGAAAGCTATGACAAATCTAGACAGTGTATTAAAAGGCAAAGACATCACTTTGCCAACAAAGGTCCATATAGTCAAAGCTATGGTTTTTCCAGTAGTCGTGTACAGATGTGAGAGTTGGACCATAAAGAAGGCTGAGCACCGAAGAATTGATGCTTTTGAATTATGGTGCTGGCAAAGACTCTTGAGAGTCCCTTGGACAGCATGGAAATCAAACCAGTCAATCCTAAAGAAAATCAACCCTAAATACTCTTTGGAAGTTCTAATGCTGCAGCTGAAGCTCCAGCACTTTAGCCATCTGATGTGAGGAGCTGACTCACTGGAAAAGACCCTGATTCTGGGAAAGACTGAGAGCAGGAGAAGAGGGCAGAGGATGAGGCGGTTGGATGGCATCACTGATTCAATGAACGTGAGTCTGAGCAAGCTCCAAGAGATAGTGAAGGGCAGGGATGCCTGGTGTGCTGCAGTCCATGGGGTTACAGAGAGTCAGACACAACTTAGCAATTGAACAATAACAATTCTTACACCTCCTGCAGGCATATCTCTTTTTTAAAAAATCGATGCATAGTTTACATACAATATTGTGTAAGTTTCAGGTATACAACAGTGATTCACAACTTTTAAAGGTTATACTTCATTTATGAAGTGAAGTAAAGTCGCTCAGTCGTGTCCGACTCTTTGCGACCCCGTGGGCTGTAGCCTACCAGGCTCCTCTGTCCATGGGATTTTCCAGGCAATAGTCCTGGAGTAGATTGCCATTTCCTTTCTCCAGGAGATCTTCCCAACCCAGGGATCGAACCCGGGTCTCCCGCATTGTAAACAGACGCTTTACCGTCTGAGCCACCAGGGAATAAAATATTGGCTCTGTTATCTGTGCTGTACAATATATTATTGTAGCCTATTTGTTTTATACATAGTAGTTTACACCTCTTAATCTCCTACCCCTCACCTTCCCTTTGCCCACTGATAACCACTAGTTTGTTATCTCTGAGTCTGTTCTTTTTTGTGATATTCACTAGTTTGTTGCATTTTTTCTTCCAAATATAAGTGATATCATATAGTATTTGTTTTTCTCTGACTTATTTCCTCCAGGTCCATCCATGTTACAGATGGGAAGGTTTTGTTCTTTTTTATGACTGAGTAGTATTTCTTGTGTATGTTGTATACCACAGCTGCTTTATCCATTCATAGACACTTAGGTTGCTTCCCTATCTTGACTATTGTAAATAATGCTGCTTTGAATATTGGGCTGCATGTCTCTTTTTTGGTTAGCGTTTTCTTCAGACATACAGATAAGTGGAATTTCTGGCAGTTCGATGTTTCATTTTCCTGAGAAGCTTCCACAGTGTTTTCCACAGTAGCTGTGCTAGTTACATTCCCACGAACAATGCACAGAGGTTCCCTTTCCTCCACATCCTTGCCAGCATTTGTTATTTGTGGTCTTTCTGATGATAGCCCTTTTGTCGGGTATGAAATAATATCTCAGTGAAGTTTAGATTTGCATTTTCCTGATGATTAGCAGTATTGAGCAGCTTTTCATGTATCTGTTGGCCATTTGAATATCTTCTTTGGAAAAATCTCTGTTCAGATCTTCTGTGCAGTTTTTAATTGGATTGTTTACTTTATTGATGTCTGAACTGTTTATATATTCATATTATTTACACATTTTTTCCTCCTATTTAGTAGGCTGTCTTTTCATTTTGTTGATGGCTTTGTTTGTGCAAAAGCTTTTAAGTTTGATGATGTCCCATTTGTTTGTTTCTGCTTTGGTGTCCTTTGCATATCTCTTGATGAGTAAGTATTTCAATCTTTATAAGTATTGGTTGTAGGGAAAAGGTGAATTTCACTTATTTTCTTCAAAATATTCCTATAAATAAGGACATCAGCTAGTAAGTTAGAAAGAATTTGTGATTCAGTGCATTCCCCACTATCTTATACCTTTTGGTTGAAAACATTTTTATTTCATTCTTTTGTCTCTATTATATCTCCAGGAAGTCTTACTGGGTTAGCTATATGTAGTGTTTAAATTATCAGAGTTTAAATTGTGAACTAAGAAGATCTTTGCCGTAAATAATCTGACTTTCATTGACTTCTCTAAGGAGCTCCAAAATAGAATGATTGTTAGTGTATAAATATCACTTCCTCCCAGTGTCAACAGAGGTTTTTCTCTCTCTCTCTTTTTTCTTCAAAATATTCCTATAAATAAGGACATCAGCTAGTGAGTTAGAAAGAATTTGTGATTCAGTGCATTTCCCACTATCTTATACCTTTTGGTTGAAAACATTTTTATTTCATTCTTTTGTCTCTATTATATCTCCAGGAAGTCTTACTGGGTTAGCTGTATGTAGTGTTTAAATTATCAGAGTTTAAATTGTGAACTAAGAAGATCTTTGCCGTAAATAATCTGACTTTCATTGACTTCTCTAAGGAGCTCCAAAATAGAATGATTGTTAGTATATAAATATCACTTCCTCCCAGTGTCAACAGAGGTTTTTCTCTCTCTCTCTCTTTTTTTTTTTTCCTGTTTCTTATTGAGCAACTGATGTTGAAAGAAAATCAGTCACGGGCAGTTGCTAGAATTTCTGTCTACTTAGTTTGCTAAGTATGTAAAAAACCTCTTTGCTTATTTAGTTTGTTTCTGGCTAACATTAAAATAAAGGTCACTTTGAGTTATGCATTAAAACACTCATCAGAAATTTTCAGATTTGCTGCTTTCTTTTCTTTTGCCCTTCATTATCCTCAAATAGCACTGCCTGAAGGTGACTTTCCTGAAGTGTGAAGTCGGAGGATTAAAATGAATTCATCTTCTTTCTGGGAAAATGTGCTTTATTAGTGATGACAGGACATTTTAATATCTTCATTCTCTCCTTACCAAAGTGTGAACTCTTAATTCCATTTTCCCCTCAGATAAACAGCTATGTCTTCTAGGATTTGTGTAGATTTTTACCTTCATATCTACCTTGCATCAGCAACTGGCATTTGCCAACCCTTTTATTTGTGTAATTTGGTTATGGGTTCAGAGCTGGGATACTTAGACATTGGTGTGTGTGTGAGTGCGTGTGCACGCACATGCTTAGTCACTCAATCATGTCTGACTTTTTGTGACCCTCTAGGCTGTAGCCTGCCAGGCTCCTCTGTCCATGGGATTTTTCAGGCAGAAATACTGGAGTGAGTTGCCATTTCCTTCTCCAGAGGATCTTCCTGACCCAAGGATCGAACCGCATGTCCTGTGTCGCCTGCATTAGGCATCTAGAAGTAACAGCCTAAATATGAAAAATGATGAGCAGTAATGCAAGCCAGTGCCACCCCTTGGCCCAGTCTTTCCTCTTCCTACAGTTCGTACTCTCCCTGTTCCCCATCGCATCTTAATCTCCATCATCCATTTCTCTGCCCCACTTTTACAGGTGAAATTTAGCTTCAGGGAGGTTAAGAAACCTTCCTCCAGTCACAGTGTTGATTGTGCAGGAGCCAGAGCTTGAACCCAAGCAGACTTACTCCAGAGCCCAAGTTCTGACGCCAGCATTACTAAATCTGTGACCACATGCAACTTATTTAAATTCCTCTGCCTTCATCTCTTCTTGTGTCAACTCAAGGTGTAATAATACTCACCTCTTAGAGTTGAGAAGATTAACTGAGTTAATTAACACTTACATGTAATTCCTGGCAGTAAAAATAACTGTAAGGATAACAGTGATGATAATGATGGTGACAATAAAGATGAAGACTGTTGATTTCTAATATAACTGCTACTGTAACTATCCAGGACAGATCATGATTAAGAGAAGCCAGTCTCAATCTATGAAAGAGAAAAGTTCCACCTTGCCAAAAATGAAGTCATATTCCACTAAAAACGGAGCTTTCTGGGCTCTAAAGAATTGTTCTAAAGAAGTCATCTGTGGAAAAACATAGATTTGGAGTCTTGGCTCCACAACACTGAATGTCTGCACGGAAGCGATGTAACCTGTTTAATATTCATCATCCATTGTACCGGGGAGTGTAGCACAGCCAGGCACACAGATGTCCTCCGTTCTTACGAGGCAGCTGGAGGAACCACGAGATAATTGAAATGGAGACACACATATGTGAGCACATTCTTTATCCTCTGTATAAAGAAATACTTTTCAGTGGGAGAAAAGGATGTGACCTTAAGTCAGACTTACACTCTCTTCTCGTGGTCCAGCTGTAGGGGCTGCGGTATACTTTAGCAACAATGAGAAGTTTGAATTACTGAGCTGACATTCTCTCTGTAACATGAATGGATATCTCAACAGAGTTAGTGAAATCATCATGACAGCCTGCAAGTCAGAAGGATCTCATTGTCTCTTGCCCTTCTCCTTCAAGATAGCTCAGACAAGCATTCTTTCCTCATACTACAGTATCTCAGGAAAACTATTTTGCAGTTAGGGATTTTTAAATAGCATAATTGTTACACCTTATGAAATAGGAATCACTAAAATACTAGGGCTATTATTAGAGCTAGCTCTACCATAGATAGATAACCATATCCTTTTCCTGAAAGGATGCTGACATATAATTCTTGAGAGGTACTGGAATGAGCAATGTACCGGGTGGTCTGAGAGCTGATTAGCTGGGCTTCACATCATTAAATTATACAGCGTTTTAAAGAGTAAATGGACAAATTACTAGGGGAAATGTAAACAGTTATGACTTACCAGTTTAGCATTTTGATGTGTATATTATCTCCTTGTGAGAAAGTGTTAATATTGAAATTGTCCCCAGGAAAGATTCACGTAGGAGCCAACAGAAGAAAATTATTTTGCTTTTTCAAGAAATACTGGGTTGGCCAAAATGTTTGTTCAGGTTTTTCCACAACATCTTAGGAAAAACCCAAATGGACTTTTGGGTGAAACCAATATTTTAATCAGATTTTTAAATATATATATAGATAGATAGAGATTCAGATATAAAATATGCATACC
>SJYC01077054.1:0-23556 GCA_006408675.1 Madoqua kirkii | reverse complement strand
CTCCAGAACTCATGTGTTTGTCCCTACCTAGCACTTCCTCCACATTCTGCTCTGCTGGTATCAAGACAGATAACACGTCACTTCAGTTCTCGTGTCCGCCTTGCTGACCTGTACAGACAGAAGTTGGTTTGAATGGTTTACAGAGTCCTTCCCAGCTCTCAGGTCTAGATATTCGACATGTTTGCTGCTGTTTCACCAACATCCAGCAGATGGCAGTACAGATCAAAGACCAGCTCATCTAAATCAATCCACTTTATCATTGATATTTCAAACATCTGAAAATCAGATTAAAGTTATAGCTTCAGATTGTAAACACACATAAAAATATATAACATCTCTATTATACATATGATATATATAGATATGAAAATATAGATAGATTTAGATATGAAAAATATATATATATAGATATGAAAATGAAAGTGAATGTTGCTCAGTCGTGTCCGGCTCTTTGTGACCCCATGGATTATACAGTCCATGGAATTCTCCAGGCCAGAATACTGGAGTGCGTAGCCTTTCCCTTCTCCAGGGGATCTTCCCAGCCCAAGGATCAAACCCAGGTCTCCCACACTGCAAGCAGATTCTTTACCAGCTGAGCCCACAAGGGAAGCCCAAGCATACTGGAGTGGGTAGCCTATCCCTTCTCCAGAGGGTCTTCCCAACCCAGGAATTGAATCAGGGTCTCCTGCCTTGCAGGTGGATTCTTTACCAACTGAACTATCACTACAAATATAAACATATGCAACATTAATATATATAATTTAAAATTTATACCAAAATGCAAAGTATGTAATTCACTCATTTATTATTTACTCAGCAGATATTAAATGAAACAAAATTCTAAAGCTAGAGACCCAGTAGTAAACAGACAGACAACTAATTTTGCCCTTACTAAGCCTGTGTTACTTTGAGGAGGCAACAGATGACTGAGTAAAAAGAGAGTATAATTATATATGATATGTCAGTAATAAATGCAAGATATTGAAAAATCAGAAGAGGAATGTTTATGTGGGGATGGAGTGTGTGCTTATATCTTATTTACAAAAAGATACATTAATGTATGCATTGTGTGTGTTGCTGTTGTTCAGTTGCTAAGTCATGTCCTGCTCTGCAACCCTATGGACTGCAGCAAACAGGTTTCCTTGTCCTTCAGTATCTCTCGGAGTTTGCTCAAATTTACGTGCATTCCAATTGGTGATGCTATTCAAGAATCTCATTTTCTGCTGCCCTCTTCTCCTTTTGCCCTCAGCCTTTCCCAGCGTCAGGGTCTTCTCCAGTGAGTCAGCTCTTCGCATCAGGTGGCCAAAGTATTGGAGTTTCAGCTTCAGCATCAGTCCTTACAATGAATATTCAGAGTTGGTTTGCTTTAGGATGGACTTGCTGTCCAAGGGACTCTCAAGAGTCTCCTCCAATACCACAATCCAAAAGCATCAATTCTTTGGTGCTCATCCTTCTTTATGGTCCATCTCTCAAATCCATACATGACTACTGGGAAAACCATAGCTTCAACTATAGGGACCTTTGTCAGCAACGTGATGTCTCTGCTTTTTAATATGCTGTCTGGTCTTGGTTTGTCATAGCTTTCCTTCCAAGGAGCAAATGTCTTTTGATTTCGTGGTTGAAGTCACCATCTGCCGTGATTTTGGAGTCCAAAAAGAGAAAATTCATAACTGCTTCACTTTTCCCCCATCTATTTGCCATGAAGTGATGGGACTGGGTGCTATGATCTTAGTTTTTTTAATGTTGAGTTTGTGTGTATATGTGTGTGTGTATAATGTAAAAGCTGATTGAAAAGTGCAAGATACACAAGATACTATCCCTTTAAACCTGATGAAGATCAGTTAGTGATAAAACTAAGGTAGAAGCTATGACTAGACTGTGGTGTAGAGAATCTCTATAGAGTATCAGTCCTACAGAATATTAGATCTAGAGCAATGGACTTTGAAATGCCAATGCTGGATCTTAAAAGACTGGATAGGTATTAGATCTGTAAGGGTGTTCCAAGTGGGTGAATGAGAGGTGGTTTACATAAGAAAAGGTTTGCATTTGAAAACAGACACAAAATTCACTCTGTCCTGCATTGTACATATTCAGATAAGTAGGAGAGACTCCCTCTGCACGATTGCCTTGGCTCAGTTTCTATGCAGACAACGAAAGGATTCTGTTACAGCCCCAGATAACAACTGGTTTGGTTTCAGTAATAAATTATCATTTCTTAACCTCTGTGACATTTGCTTATTAGTGCACCAGTTGTTAGCTTCCTTTGGAATCGTACTGTCCAAGAAAAACTAGTGCTGATACTGAAATTGACAAACCGTAAGCACCACGTGTGGTAGCCTTAAAAGCATACCACTCATGCTTATTGGATCCAAGTTGATATTGCTCACTGCAGGACAGGCCAGTCAGTCAGAGGCGGGTTGTTGGGGAAGAAATAGGAACCGAGAAGATGGAAGACTTGTGTTCCAAAGAACCATCTTATCCGGGTTAGAATTCTGTGTGCTCAGTCTCAGTCATGTCTGATCCTTTGTGACCCCATGGACTACAGCCCACTAGGCTCCTCTGTCCATGGGCTTTCCCAGGCAAGAATACTGGAGTGGGTTGTCATTTCCTTCTCTGGGGGATCTTTCTGACCCAGGGATTGAATCCATGTCTCCTGTATTGGCTGGTGGATTCTTTACCACTGAGCCAACTGGGAAGCCCAGTAAACACTTAATGAAGATAAACCAACACGTTAGAGTCAGGTACATTTTTGTTTGTCACTTTTCCAGAACAGGCCTATCACACACAGGCCTATCCTGTGAGCATTAACCTGTTTAAAAATGTAGACAGTAAGACCTCAAACTGCCATTGCTAAGGTTTTAGAAATTGTACCAGTTTCTATTGAATTACTAATAAAATTGATAGAATTTCATATTAGGAATACTGGGCCTTGTTTTAGTGTCAGCTCTAAACTTTACCAAAGCTGTATTAACTTCTGGGAACCTGAGTTTCTTTTCTATAAAATGAGGCTAAAAATAATGCTTACCCTACCTGTGCCTCACAGATACGCTCTGAAGGTAAAATAAGATCTGTAAATGAAAGAATTTGCATATTGTAAAATTCCATGGAAATCCAATGGGCTTCTTATGTAAATATGCCTGTGATATTAATGCCTGCTCTCGTGACTTGAAATGCTATTTCCCCCTGAAGTTCTCAACAAGAGAACTGAAAATACTAGCCTGTTTGGCCTCAGTAAGGTATAATGTGCTCACAAGACAACAAAGAATATGTGGAAAGTTGGCGTTGAACCCACTCCCTTAGGAAGATGCATGGAGAACTGATTGTCATGTTGTATCACAGTTGTTTATTTAATTATCTGTCTCTCCTGCTAGAGCAGGGATATGTCTGTCTTAGGAACCATTGTATCTCCAGTTCTAAACATAAGGTCTGGCATAAAGTAAGCTCTTAATTGTAAGAATGAAAAAAAAAAAAAAGAATGAAAAGCTGAATAGGTGAGTGGGTGGGTGGATGGATAATCCTAGAAGCAATTACCACTGCGGTCAGGGGGAAAAGTCAAAACCTAGTCCAACCCATGATTACAGTAGTGCATGCTTAGTCATGCAGTTGCTTCTGAGCCTCTGCAACCCCAGGACTGTAGCCTGCCAGGCTCCTCTGACCATGGGGTTTCCCAGGCAAGAAAACTGGAGTAGGTAGCCAGTTACTTCTCCAGGGCATCTTCCCAACCAGGGATCAAACCTGTGTCTCCTGCATTGCAGGTGGATTGTTTACTGACTGAGCCACCAGCATAGCCCCTATGATTACAATGGGGTGTCCTAAAAGAGAATACAAGACTGGCACTCAGTAATTTGGCCCACCTGACCAACCACATCTGGGGAGTCTGTTCTTGGGTAACATGCCATGAGATGACAAGCACCAAGCAGTCAGACAGTAGATTAGCAGAAATCAAACTCAGAAATGGGTCTAAGGTAGATATCTCAGCTCCCAGAATGGATATGAAATACTTATCAATTTTTTTAAAAAAAAGGAAAACAAAATTTCATAAGTGGACTAAGATAAAAACTTCAGACTTAGGAATTAAAGCCCAGGAGGAGGATCAGGATTGGGCCAAGCAAGAGCACCATTTTAAGAACAGGGAAATGATGGGAGGCTGGAGCAGGAGAACCGTTTCAGGAGCACAGATGTGACAACCAGCATGAGTGTGTTGGCCAGATAGGAGCAGGACACCCACAGTGACCCAGCCAAGGCTGACTTTGGAAGTGGGGCAGAACAGAGTTGGCATGAGGGCAACACAAGTGAGAAGAGTGCCACACAGCTCATGCAGCCCAGGTGGCGGCTGCCATCTGCGTGTCCCCATCATCTGTCCCCACGGGTGTCAAGTTTTTCACTCTGTTATGAGATTCAAGGTCACATGCAGACTAATGGCTTGCAAAGGGTAAAGATATTTTTAAAAATATGCAGACACGTAGTTCCCAGGTTACATGGTGCACCTAAAAGGCAGCGTGTGATTCTAGAGACCGAAATGTCAGCTCCTTTTCAATCCCACGGCAGCATTTTCCTGCTGCTTGTACCTTGGCAACAGATTTTCAGATCTTCCATAATTCTTGGCACTTACAGTCAAAGTTGACCCCGGGCTCTTGCCTGATTTGGTGTAGGCTTGACCTGACAGACCACAAATTAGGTCATAATTTCCAGTTTCTTTCAGTGCCTCCACACTCTAAGATCTGTTTGGCTGTTAAAGGAAAAAAAGAATAAAATTATTAATATTCCTCTTAAATCTAGTTTAGATGATCACACTGAATGGGTGAGTGGGCATGGCTTGAGTGACAGGACTCACGATAAATGCAACTTGGAACAAAAAAAGATCTGGCAAACCCCACGCTTCATGCTTTGTCATGCTGTGAAAAACTCCACGTGACTTAGAATCAATATGGTATAAGATAAGTATAAAAGGCCAGATTTGAATCTTATTACTGGAAAATGTCAAGAACGGGCTTTGGTGGCTTAGATCAGTGTTTCAATTCTTCCCCTGAATCTGAGCAATTGTATGTCTTCAAAAACTAACACATTTCTGAAAATGGCTGATGAGAGTCTGTACATACTCTGTGGTATGATATAATACACAGGTTTTAAGTTTTACATTTTTTCTAATAATCTATCAGATGAATTTGAGTGAACTCTGGGAGACAGCGGAGGACAGGGGAGCCTGGCATGCTGCAGTCCATGGCGGTCGCAAAGAGTCGGACACTACTGGGCAACTGAACAACAGCAACGACAATGCGAATGAGCCTGAGAGTTGGAAAGGACAGGCTCCTGATCCAAATAGAAGCTTTTTTCTTTTGTTTCATCTGGTCTTAGCTGTGGCATGTGGGATCTTTTGTGGCCAGCGCACAGACTCTCTGGTTGTGGCCTGCAGGCTCAGTAGCTGCAGCTTAGCTGTGACATGTGGGATTTAGTTCTGCCACCAGGGATCGAAGCCATGTCCCCTCCATTGCAAGGCAGATTCTTAACCACTGGATTGCCTTATGTTGTTTTTGTTGTTATGGTTGTTCAGCTGCTAAGTTGTGTCCGACTATTAATGTCCCCATGGACTGCAACATACCAGGCTCCCCTGTCCTCCACTGTCTCCGAGTTTGCTCAAATTCATGTCCATTCAGTGGGTGGTGCTATCTAACCATCTCATCCTGTGCTGCCCTCTTGTCCTTTTGTTTTCGATCTTTCCCAACCAGCAGGGTCTTTTCCAATGAGCTCTTTGCATCAGGCGGCTAAAGTATTCGAGCTTCAGCTTCAGGATCAGACTTTCCAGTGAGTATTCAGATCAACTGGTTTGATCTCCTTGCAGTCCGAGGGGCTCTCAAGAGTCTTCTCCAGCACAGTTTGAAAGCATCAATTCTTTGGTGCTTAGTCTTCTTTATGGTGCAACTCTCCCATCCATACATGACTACTGGGAAAACCATAACCTTGGCTATACAGACCTTTGTTGTCAAAGGGATGTCTCTGCTTTTTAATATGCTGTCTAGGTTTGTCATAGCTTTCCTTCTAAAGAGCAAGCATCTTTTAATTTCATGGCTACAGTCAGTGTCTGCAGTGATTTTGGAGCCCAAGAAGAGAAATTTGTGACTGCTTCCAGTTCTTTCCCATCTATTTGCCATCAAGTGATGGGACTGGATGCCATGATCTTCATTTTTTGAATGTTAAACTTTAAGCCAGCTTTTTCACTCTCCTCTTTTACGCTCATCAAAAGGCTCTGTAGTTCCTCTTCACTTTCTGCCATTAGAGTGGTATCATCTGCATATCTGAGGTTGTTGATATTCCTCCCAGCCATCTTGATTCTAGCCTGTGATTCATCCAGCCTGGCATTTTGCATGATGTACTCTGCATATAAGTTAAATAAGCAGGGTGACAGTATACAGCCTTGACTTACTCCTTTTCCTATTTGGCAGCAGTCTGTTGTTCCATGTCCAGTTCTAACTGTTGCTTCTTGACTTGCATACAGGTTTTTCAGGAGAAAGGTAAGACGATCTAGTACTCCCGTCTCCTTAAGAATTTTCCAGTTTGTTGTGATCCACAGTCAAAAGCTTTAGCCCCAGTCAAGGAAACAGATGTTTTTATGGAATTCTCTAGCTTTCTCCATGATCCAGTGAATGTTGGCAATTTAATCTCTGATTCCTCTGCCTTTTCTAAACCCAGCTTGTCCATCTGGAAGTTCTCGGTTCATGTACAGCTGAAACATAGCTTGAAGGATTTTGAGCATAACCTTGCTAGCAAGTGAAATGAGCACAGTTATATGACGGTTTGAACAGTCTTTCACACTGCCCTTCTTTGGGATTGGAATGAAAACCAACCTTTTCCAGTCCTATTGCCATTGCTAAGTTTTCCGAGTTTACTGACATATTGCATGCAGCACCTTAACAATATCATCTTTTAGGATTTTAAATAGCTCAGCTGGAATTCTATCACCGCCACTAGCTTTGTTCGTAATGCTTCTTTAGACCCACTTGACTTCACATTTCAAGATGTCTGGCTCTAGGTGAGTGACCATACCATCGTGATTATCCAGATCATTGAGACCTTTTTTGTATAGTTCTTCTGTGTATTCTTGCCACTTCTAATTAATCTGCTTCTGTTAGATCCTTATTATCTCTTTCTTTATTGAGCCCATCTTTGCATGAAATGTTCCCTTGGTATCTCCAGTTTTCTTGAAGAGATCTCTAGTCTTTCCCATTCTATTGTTTTCCTCTGCTTCTTTGCCTTTTTCACTTAAGGCTTTCTTATCCCTCCTTGCTCTTCTCTAGACACTGCATTCAGAGGCATATCTTTCCCTTTCTCCCTTGCCTTTCGCATCTCTTCTTTCCTTGGCTATTTGTAACACCTTCTCAGACAACCACTTTGCCTTCTTGCATTTCTTTTTCTTTGGGATGGTTCTGAAGTCTCCAAGTAGAAGCTTCTGTTTCCCCTCAGACGTAGGCAGTGTAATGGGAGAAGCCATTTGATGGCCGATAAGCCCAAAACTCAGTTCTTGATTTGGATAAAAGTCATTGACCCAAGTTTTCTCCTCAGGGTAGTATATGTTATGTGAAAGTGAAAGTTGCTCAGTTGTGTCTGACTCTTTACAACCCCGTAGACTATACAGTCCATGGAATTCTCCAGGCCAGAATACTGGAGTGGGTAGCCTATCTCTTCTCCAGGGGATCTTCCCAACCTAGGGATCAAACCCAGGTCTCCCACATTGCAGGCAGTTTCTTTACCAGCTGAGCCACAAGGGAAGCCCAAGAATACTGGAGTGTGTAGCCTATCCCTTCTCCAGGGGATCTTCCCAACCCAGGAATCGAACCAGGGTCTCCTGATATTGCAGGCAGATTCTTTACCAACTGAACTATGAGAGAAGCCCCATGTCTTGAGATATCTGATACAAATAGAGTAAAAATGTTAGCAAATGCAGGTCTGTGTGCTTGACACACAGTGAGGCAAGACAACACTGATATGTCCCCTTATATTAGTTAAATGGTAGAAGGGAAATGTGGTAATAAATATATTGCAGGCAGATTCTTTACCAACTAACTATGAGAGAAGCCCCATGTCTTGAGATATCTGATACAAATAGAGTAAAAATGTTAGCAAATGCAGGTCTGTGTGCTTGACACACAGTGAGGCAAGACAACACTGATATGTCCCCTTATATTAGTTAAATGGTAGAAGGGAAATGTGGTAATAAAAAGACAACAAAAATATTTTTACACATTATGTAGTCTTTGCTACAATTTGATCTCTGCTTCTTAGGAACTCAAAGTGTGGATCATTCTAGATATTGAAAGCCCATGATGAATAATTATTGAAAGAGTACAAAGTGTTATCAGTTCCTTTTTTCCATTTATTTTGGATACATCTGAAAGTTTTCAAATGGAAGTGGGAGATGATTAGAAGAGGGATCCATGGAATGTAATTAAGAGGCTAAGACCTTGTGATAAGGAGAGACTAAGGGACCTGAGTGAGTGGAACAATTAAGTTAGTAAGAGATAAGAGTAACCAGCCTTGGATTAGTCTTGCCCAGGAGAACAGACCCATCCCTTAGAAGTGATAAGCAGGCAGCATGGACTTGGGAAATCCACCTGGGTCCATCATCATAACTTGTCTTGTTATTCTCTTCCTGTGGATATATTTATTTCATGTATATTTATGTTTCCTGCATGTGTTTTCTTTGTGAGGAAGGGAGGTGGTTCAGTTCAGTTCCATCGCTCAGTCATGTCCTCTTTGAGACCCCATCGACTGCAGCACGCCAGGCTTCCCTGTATTTCACCAGCTCCTGGAGCTTGCTCAAATTCATGCCCATGATGCCATCCAACCATCTCATCCTTTGTCATCCCCTTCTCGTCCTGTCTTCAGTCTTTCATGGCATCAAGGTTTTTTTCCAGTGAGTCAGTTCTTGACATCAGATGGCCAAAGTACTGGAATTTCAGCTTCAGCATGAGTCCTTCCAGTGAATATTCAGGACTGATTTCCTTTAAGATTGATTGGTTGGATTTCCTTGCTGTCCAAAGGACTCTCAAGAGTCTTCTCCAACACCACAGTTCAGAAGCATCAATTCTTTAGCACTCAGCTTTCTTTATAGTCCAATTCTCACATCCATACATGACCACTGGAAAAACCATAGCCTTGACTAGACCAACCTTTGTTGGCAAAGTAATGTCTCTGCCTTTTAATATGTGGTCTAGGTTGGTCATAGATTTTCTTCCAAGGAGCAAGTGTCTTAATTTCATGGCTGCAGTCACCATTTGCAATGACTTTGGAGCCCCAAAAGATAAGTCTCTCACTGTTTCCATTGTTTCCCCATTGATTTCCTATGAAGTGATGGGACCAGATGCCATGATCTTACTTTTCTGAGTGTTGAGTTTTAAACCAACTTTTTCACTCTTCCTTTTTCACTTTCATCAAAAGGCTCTTTAGTTCTTCTTCGCTTTCTGCCATAAGGGTGGTGTCATCTGTGTATCTGAGGTTATTGATATTTATCCCAGCACTCTTGATTCCAGCTTGTGCTTCATCCAGCCTGGCATTTCACATGATGTACTCTTGATATAAGATAAATAAGTAGGGTGACAATATATAGCATTGATGTACTCCTTTCCCAACTTGGAACCAGTCTGTTGGTCCATGTCCAGTTCTAACTGTTACTTCTTTACCTACACACAGATTTCTCAATGTTCCCTTGGTATCTCTAATTTTCTTGAAGAGAGCTCTAGTCTTTTGCATTCTATTGTTTTCTTCTATTTCTTTGTACTGATCACTGAGGAAGGCTTTCTTATCTCTCCTTGCTATTCTTTGTTTTTTTTTTTATTGTTGTTCTAATAGTATCTTTATTTGTTTTTTTTAATAGGATTTTAATTTATTTATTTACTTCACAATATTGTATTGGGAACTCTGCATTCAGATAGGTATATCTTTCCTTTTCTCTTTTGCCTTTCACGTCTCTTCTTTGCCCAGCTATTTGTAAGGCCTCCTCAGACAACCATTCTGCCTTTTTGCATTTCTTTTTCTTGAGGATGGTGTTGATCACTGCCTCCTGTACAGTGTCACAAACCTTTGTCCATAGGTCTTCGAGTACTCTATCAGATCTAATCCCTTGAATCTATTTGTCACTTCCACTGTATAATCGTAAGGGATTCTGATTTAGGTCATACCTGAATGATCTCTAGTGGTTTTGCTCTACTTTCTTCAATTTAAGTCTGAATTTTGCAATGAGGAGTTCATGATCTGAGCTACAGTCAGCTCTTGGTCTTGTTTTGCTGACTGTATAGAGCTCCTCCATGTTTGACTGAAAAAATATAATCAATTTGATTTTGGTATTGACCTTCTGGTGATGTCCATGTGTAGAGTTTTCTCTTGTGTTGTTGGAAGAGGGTGTTTGCTATGATAAGTGCATGCTCTAGGCAAAATTCTGTTACCCTTTGCCCTGCTTCATTTTGTACTCCAAAGCCAAATTTGCCTGTTACTCTAGTTATCTCTTGACTTCCTACCTTTGCATTCCAGACCCCTATAATGAAAAGGAGATCATTTGGGGGTGTTAGTTCTAGAAGGTCTTATAGGTCTTCGAAGAACCATTCAACTTCAGCTTCTTCAGCATTACTGGTTGGGGCATAGACTTGGATTACTGTGATATTGAATGATTTGCCTTGGAAATGAACAGAGATCATTCTGTCCTTTTTGAGATTATACCCAAGTACTGCATTTTGGGTTCTTTTGTTGATTATGAGGGCTACCCCATTTCTTCTAGGGGATTCTTGCCCACAGTAGTAGATACAGTGATGGTCATCTGAGTTAAATTTGCTCATTCCATTCCATTTTAGTTCACTGATTCCTAAAATGTCGATGTTCACTCTTGCTTTCTGCTGTTTGACTGCTTTCAATTTACCTTGATTCATGGACCCAGTCAGGTTCCTGTACCATATTGTTCTTCACAGCATCGAACTTTACTTCCATCACCAGTCACATCAACCCTTGGGTGTTGTTTTTGCTTTGGCTCTGTCTCTTCATTCTTTCCGGAATTATTTCTCCACTCTTCTCCAGTAGCATGTTGGCCACCTACCAATCTGGGGAGTTCATCTTTCTGTGTCCTATCTTTTTGCCTTTTCATACTGAATGAACTCTGGGAGTTGGTGATGGACAGGGAGGCCTGGTGTGCTGCGATTCATGGGGTCGCAAAGAGTTGGACACGACTGAGCAACTGAACTGAACTGATACTGTTCGTGGAGTTCTCAAGGCAAGAATACTAAAGTGGCTTGCCATTCCCTTCTCCAGTGGATCACATTTTGTCAGAACTCTTCACTTTCCAGGGAGGTGGTTAATATTCAGTATTTCCTGGATCCTCCCTTCCAGTGGTCAGACTCAACAAGTCCCTCGTGCTCATTTAGATTCCCAGAACTCCTTCCTGGAGACATGCTTCAGTTTACCCAAGGTCAGGACTGGAGATTTTCTTGTTAATTCTCAACAGTGGCCCATATGGAGAAATGTCTATTTAATTGTATGCTGATTACATGCCATCAAATGGGGGTGTGAAGAGAGTCTTCATGGCTTTTTACCATGGGAAGTCATACCCCTTTTCTGTGAGGCCCTGAACAGCATTCAGACAGAGTCCATTCATTCTGGGGTGGTCCAACCATGAATGGCCCCCAAACCAGGCATTAGTGACTGACCACTGTAAGAAAGAGAAACCAGATTTTAATAGACCCTGGAAAAGAAATATCACTTGTCCTTTGTACTTTGCCCTTGCCTCCTATAAGAAATGTGTCCTTTGATTTAAAATTTTTGGAAAGAATTCTGGTTTGCCAGAGTTGAACTTGGCATTTCCTCTCATTTTTTATTTGCTTATCCCAGTTTTCCATCCTGTTGCCGATGGTGCCCATTTACTGCATTCAATACATGGTACAGAAGATATCACCTGCATTACTTAGCTCACAGTCTGTGCTAATTGTCAGTGCTTTTAAAATGTATGGTTTTGATTTAGCAGTCTTCATTATTCACTGTTAAGACACCGTTCAAAACTAATATTGATTTCTCCACACACACACACAGTTTTCAGTTACTAACACTTGAGATAAATCAGTCTCACCATCAGGTGTCTGACCCAGCTGTTTCTTTCTCTCAGTTTTCCTGAGATATAGTAGTCCTGTTGCTCTGGTATATCCTTGAAAGATACACGAAAAGGAAAAACAGATTGCTAGGTGGATATTATAAATCAGGGTATTGGTCCATAAAGCTTTGTGTGCTTAGCTGCTCTAACTTATTAGATAAAGTCAGGGACGTTGGGGCTTCCCTGGTGGCTTAGAGGTTAAAGCGTCTGCCTCTAATGCGGAAGACCCGGGTTCAATCCCTGGGTTGGGAAGATCCCCTGGAGAAGGAAATGGCAATCCACTCCAGTATTCTTGCCTGGAGAATCCCATGGACGGAGAAGCCTAGTAGGTTACAGTCCACAGGATCGCAAAGAGTCAGACACGACTGAGCGACTTCACCTCACCTCACCTCAGGGACGTTGACATGTAAAAAACACAATGTGTCTGTCTTTCCAAGACCATCTACAGAGATGAAAGACAGAAAATACGAGCTCAATTACATCGAAACTGATCATCCTTTTGAAATCTTCCACGTAGAGAATGTTTTCTGCCTGGAGATTATTTTACGATGGAGCTAAATATAAGTCATGGTCTGTTGGAGGGTTTTAATAAAAATAAGTGTGAGTTTCATCAGACTATAGAAGGGGATCTGCTTAGAAACCATGGAATTAGATACTATTATGACTCACACATCCCTGCTTTGATAAATTTCTGTTTTAATGTCAGTCAGTTGGTGATTAATTTCAGACTTGTCATTTTCTGTATTTGCATAAGGTCCAGCCATGAGCGACTATGCAAATGCTTTCCTTTAATTAAATTTCACTGTATTGCCTATAGTGGTAAAGAAATGATATTGTAGTAAATATTTCCAGTAGAAATTAAATATGTGCAAATATTACTATAGTAATGAAAAAAAATCACATGAGAAGCTCTACTTATCCCCCTGCTTCCAAAGAAAAAGATCAAAAGAAAAAGCAAAGTCTACCTTTTTGTTGGGTAGAGATATAAACATATTTTTAGTGGTTGGA
Organism: Madoqua kirkii; assembly: GCA_006408675.1. Classification (NCBI taxonomy): domain Eukaryota; kingdom Metazoa; phylum Chordata; class Mammalia; order Artiodactyla; family Bovidae; genus Madoqua; species Madoqua kirkii. The sequence continues at coordinate 10,427 of SJYC01077054.1, read as the reverse complement.
ATGTAAAATATTATATTTTATGTCAACTTCAAATGTTACAAATGAATCTTTTGTAAAGAGAAAAATCACCCTCTCTTCTACTGTTAACTATTAATCATATATAAGCTTTGAATATTTTAGGATACTTATTTTAGCCAATAAGGACTGTCTTTGGGGAAAACCGAGATGGTTTAGTTCACATACTAGTAAAAATTAAAAAATGTTTTCTGCACTGATGCTTTGAACTGTATTTTTTAAATAGATTAACTAATAATCATAGGGGTGTTAGAATCTGTATTGGCATTCTGTAGCTGAACAAATTCACTCAAACTTAGTGGCTTAGAATAGCATTCAAGTATCTTCGAATTCGGTCAGTCAGAAGTCCAGACAGTTTGGCTGGGTTCTCTGCTTAGGGTACCACAGGGTTGAAATCAAGGTGTCACCTGGTCTGGACTCTTACCTGGGTTCACTGGGGAAGAATTTACTTCCAGACTCATTTGGGTTATTGACATAGTTTAGTTCCCTGCAGCTAACAGGACCGAGGCTTCTGCTTCCTTACTAGCTGTTGGCCAGGGGTTTTCTCAGCTTCTGGAGGATAACTGTATTCCTTGGCTCTGGCCTCCTCCGTCTTCAAAAATAGCAAAGGCATGTTGACTCCCTCTGTGCTTCTGGTCTCTCTGACTTTCTTTCTGCCTTTGAAAGGGTTCATGTGATTAGGTCAAGTCAAGACAATAATGTTCATGGTCTAAGGTCACCCTACTTGAAACTAACTACAGCTGCCTAATTTTTTTTTTCTTTTTTAAATGGGCTCAGTTACGGTAAAGCATACTCCTGCCATGCAATAGATGAGGGTTCAATCCCTGGGTTGAGAAGATTCCCCTGGAGAAGAAAATGGCAACTCACCCCATTATCTGGAAAATCCCATGGGCAGAGGAACCTAGTAGGCTACAGTTCATAGGGTGGTAAAAGAGTTGGACATGACTTAGCAACTCAACAACAACAACAATTATTTTTACAGCAGCACCTAGATTGTTGGTTGGTTGAATAACCACAGGGCCATCTTTAGATCTGCCTGCAAAACTCTTGTAATACAGCTTTCTGAAGGCTGTCTTCAGCTTGGTGAAAAATAAACTGCCTATAAATTTCAGTCTTGCAGATAGAAACTTCATCACTTCAGCAAATATCATGCTGTACATTATTCAAGAGGAATTTGGAAAAGTTTGATACTTTTTCTTAAACCACAAATGTGAAATAAGTTACACTTTATGAGGAATGAAGAAAAGAATATTACATATGTTAACTAGGACTTTAAAGGCACTTGATTTTTGTAACCTTTCCAAGTGACTCGAATGATATTATAATAATACATTGTTAAATTCACCAACCCCAAAACTGTCCACTCTAGTATTATGGGAAGAATGGCAAATCTGTTTTTAAAAATTTAGCACATCAATCTTTGGAACATTTATTTCCTCTATTGTTCTCCTTTAAAGGGACACATGGTTGTTAAAAATGTTGGTCTCATCAAAACATTTTGTAACACAATGGAATGAAAGAAAAGATTATTTTCTATAAAAATCGGCGTATTGCTTGTGCCATTCAGCACCTCTACCCAAAGTCACAGTGAGAGCAACCTGGGATTTCCAGCATATTCTTTTAAAAGAGATTCACAAAATAAGATTTTCTTCAAACCTTTTTTGCTAACCTCTTTGTATCTTGCATTAATATGGTAAGAAATTTACTGTTTGATTCCCAAACAGAGATGCAGAGCAATTGGTCTGAAATTCTTTGTGGATGGTGCCTAGTGGACAAAAAAAATCTTTCCCTGAGTAGAATCTCCAACAGTGAGGCTAGTGGATTCACCATTGCTCCATGCTTCTCAGTCCTGTAACAATTTTACCCTTGTAACAGTAGCCTCAACAGTAGCCTAAGAGGGATATTTCCACTTGCTTTGCTTCTTTGTGAAAGGTGTTCCAGGGACTAATACACACAGAGGGTGAGGAACTCAACTGGTGAGTGGTAAATGCGTAGTTTGAGCCCAGAGAGTCTGAACTGTTGATCACTATGTTATAGCTATTCTGAACATCATATTAGTTTAAATGTCTTTAGAAAACAGCATTATTTTAAATGCTCATTTACCCCCACTGGGAGTCCTTGAATACAAAGCTCTTCTCCAGGTCAATCGAAAGGAGCCAAGGCATTTTTCTAAATTTTATTATGTCCTCAATACATAAATTTATGGCACTAACTCAAAAGTTATATATCTTCAATAATTACAACTAATATTTGCAACATTATACAAAGAGATTTTGCATGTAATCCTCTTAATACTATGAGGATTGAAACATTAAATGCATGTAAAATAGTGTGCACATTAAAAATATTGCTTCTTATTCTTTTATCACTGCTTCTTTTGCATAGTCCTTAACCATCTCAATAAATAAATAAATTGGTGTTATTACCATTTTATATTCTAAGGCTCAAACTCTAGGAAGTTACAAGACTCACTCGTGTTTACAGTATCTGATAATGAGCCTCAATAGTGGGAAGGAAAAGGAGGGATAAAATAAAAAAGGGAAAAACCATCTATAAAGCACTTTGAAAATATTTTCTATGTTGAGTCTTGTTATTCAATCAATGTTAGTTACTGTTTATGGACTGTCTAGCCCCTTAACTGCTCTTTTTCTCTATTTTCAGACACAATTTTTGTTGATTTTACACCTTATTAAAGAGAGAAAATGAAAAGTTTAAATAAGCCTACTTTATAAAACAGATTTGAAATGGAGGGAAATAAAAATTAGAACTGTCTGCAGTAGTCTTGGCTGGTAAATCCAATGGATGGAGGAGCCTGATGGGCTGCGGTCCATGGGGTTGCTAAGAGTCGGACAGGACTGAGCGACATCACTTTCACTTTTCACTTGCATGCATTGGAGAAGGAAATGGCAGCCCACTCCAGTGTTCTTGCCTGGAGAATCCCAGGGACGGGGGAGCCTGGTGGGCTGCCGTCTATGGGGTCGCACAGAGTCAGACACGACTGAAGCGACTCAGCAGCAGCAGCAGGCTTTTTCATTCTTGTTCTTCTGTTATTGCTCTTTTCAGGGCTCTGCTATTGGCTGCGAATGGTTCATAAATACTATAGAACGAAGGCCCACACATAAGCCTTTAAGGGTGTGTGTTTATGTGAATCTGTATGAAAATAAATTACTAAACATTTTCAACACTGGCTGAAAGAATGGCTCAAAACCATTTGAGTATCCCGAAGTCCAAGTGATAAACTAGTAGGTATTTGGAACCAAATATATATTAATATATTTGGAACCCAAGTAGGGCAACCTGGTATCAAACCATAACCAGACTGTCCTCCAAAGGGAGGGTGGTGAGCTGCCATCGAGTATTCAGGAACTCAAAAGATGCTGGAACAGGGACTTCCCTGGTGGTCCAGGGGTTAAGACCCCATGTTTCCAGTGCAGGGGGATTGGGTTCAATTCCTGGTTGGGGAACTAAGATCCCACATGCTATGTGATGCAGCTGGAAAAAAAAGAATGATGCTGGGACAGCCAAATAAAAGTCAGATGATATTATCAGACAGAAAGTAGGAAGTCCTTGATAATGACTCCAGATCCAAGAAGCACACTGTGGTTTCCCAGCCTCAGCACCACGTGTGAGGTGTGTTCATCAAGGCATGAGGCAACAACCAGAATCAACTGAATGCATCGAAAGTTAGAGTTAATCCATGTTTGAACCATTATTTAATATTGGTTGAAATGTATTACCAAGTCTCTTTCTCTGATGTACAATCAATTTGCTTCTTTGTAATTCTGATATGCACAGTGAAAAATCACTCTTTAGATCTTTGGGGAATTATGCCTGCATTGCTTAATTATGTATCCAGAATTATCAGAATGAACAAATTTATCACTGAAAGACTATCAAAAGAAATTTAGGGATATGGTTAACCATGTCTTTCCCTCTTCAGTTCAGTTGCTCAGTCGTGTCTGACTCTTTGCGACCCCATGAACCACAGCATGCCGGGTTCCCTGTTCATCACCAAATCCGGAGTCCACCCAAACCCATGTCCACTGTGTCAGTGATGCCATCCAACCATCTCATCCTCTGTCACCCCCTTCTCTTCCTGCCCTCAATCTTTCCCAGCATCAGGGTCTTTTCAGATGAGTCAGCTCTCCACATCAGGTGGCCAAAGTATTGGAGTTTCAACTTCAACATCAGTCCCTCCAATGAACACCCAGGACCGCTCTCCTTTTGGATGGACTGGTTGGATCTCCTCGCAGTTCAAGGGCCTCTCAAGAGTCTTCTCCAACACCACAGTTCAAAAGTATTGGTTCTTCAGTGCTCAGCTTTCTTTATAGTCCAACTCTCACATCCATACATAAGTACTGGAAAAACCATAGCCTTGACTAGATAGACCTTTGTTGGCAAAGTAATGTCTCTGCTTTTTAATGTGCTGTCTACATTGGTCATAACTTTCCTTCCAAGGAGCAAGCCTCTTTTAATTTCATGGCTGCAATCACCATCCACAGTAATTTTGGAGCCCAGAAAAATAAAGTCAGCCACTGTTTCCACTGTTTCTCTATCTATTTCCCATGAAGTGACAGGACCAGATGCCATGATCTTCGTTTTCTGAATGCTGAGCTTTAAGCCAACTTTTTCCCTCTCCTCTTCTACTTTCCTCAAGATGCTCTTTAGTTCTTCACTTTCTATAATATCTGAGGTTATTGATATTTCTCCCGGCAATCTTGATTCCAGCTTGTGCTTCTCCCAGCCCAGCATTTCTCATGATGTACTCTGCATGTAAGTTAAATGAGCAGGGTGACAATATACAGCCTTGACATACTCCTTTTCCTATTTGGAACTAGTCTGTTGTTCCATGTCCAGTTCTAACTGCTGCTGCCTGATCTGCATCCAGGTTTCTCAAGAGGCAAGTCAGATGGTCTGGCATTCCCATCTCTTTCAGAATTTTCCACAGTTTATTGTGATCCACACAGTCAAAGGCTTTGGTCAGCTTTCTTTATAGTCCAACTCTCACATCCATACATAAGTACTGGAAAAACCATAGCCTTGACTAGATAGACCTTTGTTGGCAAAGTAATGTCTCTGCTTTTTAATGTGCTGTCTACATTGGTCATAACTTTCCTTCCAAGGAGCAAGCCTCTTTTAATTTCATGGCTGCAATCACCATCCACAGTAATTTTGGAGCCCAGAAAAATAAAGTCAGCCACTGTTTCCACTGTTTCTCTATCTATTTCCCATGAAGTGACAGGACCAGATGCCATGATCTTCGTTTTCTGAATGCTGAGCTTTAAGCCAACTTTTTCCCTCTCCTCTTCTACTTTCCTCAAGATGCTCTTTAGTTCTTCACTTTCTACAATATCTGAGGTTATTGATATTTCTCCCGGCAATCTTGATTCCAGCTTGTGCTTCTCCCAGCCCAGCATTTCTCATGATGTACTCTGCATGTAAGTTAAATGAGCAGGGTGACAATATACAGCCTTGACATACTCCTTTTCCTATTTGGAACTAGTCTGTTGTTCCATGTCCAGTTCTAACTGCTGCTGCCTGATCTGCATCCAGGTTTCTCAAGAGGCAAGTCAGATGGTCTGGCATTCCCATCTCTTTCAGAATTTTCCACAGTTTATTGTGATCCACACAGTCAAAGGCTTTGGTATAGTCAATAAAGCAGAAATAGGTGTTTTTTTGGAACTCCTTTGCTTTTTCGATGATCCAGAGGATGATGGCAATTTGTTCTCTGGTTCTTCTGCCTTGCCTAAAACCAGCTTGAACATGTGGAAGTTTAAATGCGTAAATTCACTCTGTGTTCTCTGCATTAAAAACCTGTATTCAGGGACCAATTTTGTCTATCCTGGTGGTCCAGTGGTTAAGATTTCACCTTCCAGTGCACACGGTAAAGGTTCAATCCCTTTGCCTTTGAGTATTTCAGTGCCAGCCAGTGATCACTTCTCATAAATTGATAGGCAAAGAGAATTATTTGTTACCCTGTCCAACATGGAATCTCCTAGTCTGAAGTAATGGAAATTGGGTTCACAATTTACAGAATTCTCAAAGGAATCCTATCATGCCAAAACAGTTTCATGCTATTTTGCATTAACAAAGAAAATGTTACTAGAATTTAAAGGATAGAATATACTGAAGAGAAAACAAACGCTGTTTTTCTTTTACTGAATACTTCTGTTTAGCTTTCTTTATTTTGGTGCTGAATTCTGTTCTGAGAAATTTCAACTTTCACTTTGTCACCAACTGAAAAAAAAAATTCAAATTATAGTGGATTGAATGGTACCCAGCTGAGGCTTAAAATGTATAATCTGTACCAAGAGATCAAGAAAGCTAAACACAAGCTTTGTGTCACTGTGACCAGCTTTCCTTTCTCTTGAAATAGTACCTAGAACGAAGATGCAGAGTGATGCAAGTACTCACGTGTGTTTTGGTGAAGAATCTACAGGGTGACATCCCTGTTCTTTTTCAAGGGGCCTCAGGAGAGAGATGCTTATGTGTGTGTTTATTCACTCAGTCGTGTCCAGCTCTTGTCAACTCTGGCCTGTAGCCCTCCAGGCTCCCCTGTCCATGTTCCCAGGCAAGAATACTGGCGCAGGTTGCCATTCCACTGCTCCAGGGCATCTTCCTGACCCAGGGATCGAACCCCAGTCTCCTGTGTCTCCTGCACTGGCAGGCAGACTCCTTACCTGCTGAGCCATGAGAGAGATACTGGGAGGGAAATGAGGAATATTCTACTCAAGTAAACTGAGCTGTAAAGTCTGGGAGCGGGGCCACCACGGTCGGTGCTAACTCAAATTCCTTCGTGCAGTACCCTGCCCAGATGCTACATTTCCAAATGCACTGCTTTTCCAGCAAGACTCATTTTTAAGTCCTCCTCACACCTGCTATGGCTTGGGAGGGAAATGAGGAATATTCTACTCAAGTAAACTGAGCTGTAAAGTCTGGGAGCGGGGCCACCACGGTCGGTGCTAACTCAAATTCCTTCGTGCAGTACCCTGCCCAGATGCTACATTTCCAAATGCACTGTTTTTCCAGCAAGACTCATTTTTAAGTCCTCCTCACACCTGCTATGGCTTTTAACACAGCTGCTTTTAAAAGACGCCGAAATTGGGGACCAGCTGTGCTCTTTCTAGCGTTCCCTCATGCTCGGGACTGGGTTTATACAATCCTATCTAATCGGCTTAAGAAAAATCTTTCAAAGCTGTCATAGAGAACTACTAGTTTTAAAGGTCTATGGCCTATTTTTCCATACCTGAAAAACAAATGACTAAACCCTAATCTTTCCCAAAGGATGTGTGAGTGATACCTTTGGGTTTTCCCAGCAGCGTTTGTCCCAGAAATGGACATGAACTGTGAATGTGGAATCGGTTGTCACTGAAATTGGATGGACAGTGTGCTTAAGGATTTTCACAACAGAACTGAGATCTGTACTTTAGAATCAGATTAGCCAGTGGGATATGATTGATTTGGAAAGAGGTGATCTCTTGGTGATGGAGACAAAACCCTTAGCCTGAAACCGTTAGCAACTGGTACACTGTCAAGTGAGTAGGTGGCTTTGAGGTAGCACAAAAGCTTTTTAAAGGGTGTGTAAGTGGCAATTTCCTGTTGCTCTCGCTCAACTAACTTATTTCAGGAAGATTCCTATGACCCAGAACCTGGTGAGGTAACACTTTATTATCTCCTCTCATCTAGAAGAGTGTTTTCTGTGGAGCAGATAATCAATTTTTATGTCTTTCCAGCCCTGGAAATTTTTCATTTTTTTCATCAATGGCATAAAATATGAAATACCCTTAGAACAAAGCACCTGACTTACATTCTCTCACTAACTGCTTTTCAGTATCTTGAACATGGACTCAGATACCTTTATAACCTGTAATTTAATAGATACTCTTTTCTCTGTAGTTGTAAAGAAAGAAAATCTCATCTGATAGAGTAAGACAGCCAAGTAGAAACTTGTACAGAGAACAGAAACAGTCTTGTTCCAATTACATTTTGAAAACTATAAGTACAATGTTGACAGTTATATGGGATATTTCAGTACACTCAAAGCGAGTAAGGTAAGTATAATATGGAGATAAATAGGAAATAATGGTATAGAAATACTGTCAGTGGACATGAGTCTGAGCACACTCTGGGAGATGCTGAAGGACAGGGAAGCCTGGTGTGCTGCAGTCCATGGGGATACAAAGAGTCAGACATAACCTGGCAACTGAACAGCAAGACGAAATACTGCAAATGGAAGCTGGAGTTAAAAACTGGTTTCTGCTTCAAAATCTGAGGAGAGAATATTAAATGACCCTGCAGCTAGATACTAAAAAAAAATAATAGATTCATGTTACGTACATATTTCTATGATCATGCCAAAAATGCCTTGAGTAGAGATAAATAGACTCTTTGAAAAAAAAATGGACTCTAGAGTTACTAGAGACATGTATTGTTCCTTCTTGTGTGTTTCATCTCAAATATATTAAGGCTATTTCTATCTGATGACTTATGCTTCTAATGCTTCTTCAAGCCACTGTTCTTTATTTAAGTGCTAATTAGGATTGTTCAGATTTTTAGATATCCCTGTGAATACCTCCTGGAGGAGGAAATGGCAACCCACTCCAGTATTCTTGCCTGGAGAATCCCATGGGCAGAGGAGCCTGACTGGCTACAGTCCATGGGATCACAGAGAGTCGGACACAACTAAAGCAACTTCAGTTCAGTTCAGTTGCTCAGTCGTGTCCGACTCTGCGACCCCATGAATCGCAGCATGCCAGGCCTCCCTGTCCATCACCAACTCCCAGAGTTCACTCAGATTCACATCCATCGAGTCTGTGATGCCATCCAGCCATCTCATCCTCGGTCGTCCCCTTCTCCTCCTGCCCCCAATCCCTCCCAGCATCAGAGTCTTTTCCAATCAGTCAACTCTTTGCATGAGGTGGCCAAAGTACTAGAGTTTCAGCTTTAGCATCATTCCTTCCAAAGAAATCCCAGGGCTGATCTCTCAGGAGTCTTCCAAAGCAATCAATTCTTCAGCACTCACCTTCTTCACAGTCCAACTCTCACATCCATACATGACCACTGGAAAAACCATAGCCTTGACTAGATGGACTTTTGTTGCCAAAGTAATGTCTCTGCTTTTCAACATGCTATCTAGGTTGGTCATAACTTTTCATCCAAGGAGTAAACCTCTTTTAATTTCATGGCTGCAGTCACCATCTGCAGTAATTTTGGAGCCCGAAAAAATTAAGTCTTGACACTGTTTCCACTGTTTCCCCATCTATTTCCCATGTTGAGCTTTAAGCCAACTTTTTCACTCTCCTCTTTCACTTTCATCAAGAGGCATTTTAGTTCCTCTTCACTTTCTGCCATAAGGGTGGTGTCATCTGCATATATGAGGTTATTGATATTTCTCCCAGCAATCTTGATTCCAGTTCCTATTTCTGCTTTTTTGACTATGCCAAGCCTTTGACTGTGTGGATCACAATAAACTGTGGAAAGCGACTTAGCACATAAATAATAAAAATAACATACATTTCTTCAAGTGGATGAAAGGCAAAGTTATCAATCAGCAAGGATGCCTGTGCCCCATAGTGGATAGTGGTCTCTTGGCTCTAGCTGGTGGTTAAAGTGAAGGATTGATGGACTCACTTTAGTGGTTCACCCAAGATTTCAGAAAGCACAGGAAATACTTGTCTTTGTGTGAAATTTTTTTGTGTTTTTCAACTGTTGGGAGGCAGATCAAGGAAATGAAGTTTCCCTCAGTCTAGATAAATCCCTTGTTTTGTTCAATAAAGTGCCAAGGTTCAGAAAAATAATTGGAAGAACTGCCCTTTGTTGCGTGGGTATTTAGGATCAGCGCCCAGATCTGAATGGAACCTCCAGATTTCTACGTTGAGCTTTTTCACACTTGATTATGAAGTTCAGGGAGGTTGTTTAGAAGTTTAGAAGCTAAAGACTTTCAAGTTATATTATTCAAGGAGCTAAAGTACACTATGTTGTTGTTTAGTTGCTAAGTTGTGTCCAACTCTTTAGGAACCCCATGGACTGTAGCCTGCCAGGCTCCTCTGTCCATGGGATTCTCCAAGCAAGAATACTGGAATAGGTAGCCATTTCCTTCTCCAGGAAGTCTTCCCCACCCAGGGATCAAACCTGAGTCTCCTACATTGGCAGGTAGATTCTTTACCACAGAGTCACCAGCTGCTGCTGCTGCTAAGTTGCTTCAGTTGTGTCTGACTCTGTGCGACCCCACAGATGGCAGCCCACCAGGCTCCCCTGTCCGTGGGATTCTCCAGGCAAGAACACTGGAGTGGGTTGCCATTTTCTTCTCCAATGCATGAAAGTGGAAAGTGAAAGAGAAGTCGTTCAGTCATGTCTGACCCTTAATGACCCCATGGACGGTAGCCTACCAGGCTCCTCCATCCACGGGAGTT
>SJYC01077053.1:0-32925 GCA_006408675.1 Madoqua kirkii | reverse complement strand
GATTCTCCAGGCAAGAACACTGGAGTGGGTTGCCATTTTCTTCTCCAATGCATGAAAGTGGAAAGTGAAAGAGAAGTCGTTCAGTCATGTCTGACCCTTAATGACCCCATGGACGGTAGCCTACCAGGCTCCTCCATCCACGGGAGTTTGCAGCAAGAGTACTGGAGTGGGTTTCCATTTCCTTCTCCAAGAGTCACCAGGGAAGCCCCCCAAAAGTAAACTGTATTTCTTTTAAAATACCTCAAGTACTTAAATTTTCCTGAATCTGAAACTATCTCATTTATTTTCTCCAAATCAGTAAATAATGAGTACTGTATATAGTAAATTATTTTCATGCTTAGCAATTTAAAAATTACTTTGATAGAACATTAACAGGAAGCAAAGTATTTGAAAGTTTAAATACTGGGAATGGGAATTTGCATTCTTCTTAATAATGATCTTTTAAAAAATAAAAGCAAACTCATTGTTTAAAATTACAGAATTGTTTGGGATAAATATATTGTAATTTGAAAAGATCAAGAACTATGTTTCTCCTTTTGTAACAATTTTCTTACCCTAATAATCCCTGTTCCAAAAATTATTAATTCAAAAAATACCCAGCATTATACCATCTGATGACCATTCAGGATGTTGTGTGTGTGTGTTTAAGATATCTTAATACCTATAGGTGTCCATTTAATCTCTTACACCCAAGAACTGTCTACATTATTCAGTTTTGCTTATGAAGAGGTTTTTATGTGCCATTATGTTCAGATAATTCAACTAATAACTTTTTACACTTTAATCATAATAATCTCTTGACTTGTGATTATGATTTTGCTACTTTTTTTTCCAACAACAGTAGAATTAGAGTTTAAGGTGGAGAAAAGCAAGGAGAGAAAGAAGGTGGTTTCTAGCATTTGAAAGTTTTTATTGTGCCTAAATCTAGGCCTAAATCTGTGGCTAAATCTATTACGATTGTATTCTGTCTGTTCTCGATGTAACAAGTCCTGTGCTAGAGAAGAAGACACGTCCTCTCTGTCCACAGTACAGCAACACAAGCGAGTAGAGATTCACTTAGAAACTGGAAGAAGTGATGTTTTCTTGGGGTAAGAACTGTTCATCCAGAAAGGTGACCAACTTTTCTGTAAGGTTTTTAACCTCTCAGTGAGGAAGATTCTAAAACCCATGCTGGAGATCTTTCAGAATCACATGAATAGATGACTGTATTTTTGTGAATAGTTTAAAGGTTCAGTCTTGCTTACAATAAGGCAGTAAGGCTAGAAAACTTAGAGTGATGACATGATTTTTGTATTTTTAACATGATCAAAAATATGTTAACTGAAAATAATACGTAACAAAGTCTATATAAAAACTTGCTAAACTTCAGCAGTTATCTGAGAAGTTCAAAATAAGCACATTTCACTCAAATTATTATAAAAACACTTAATTTGATAAAAATATTTTGGTATAAGTATAGAAAATGCATGAACTTTCCATTGCTGGCAGCAGTGTAAATTTAGTGAGCCATTTTGGGAGATGGCAATTTGGCAGTGTTTCAGTTTTTAAATTTATGATAAAACAATTTTGTTTCTCAATATCGGACCTAGAATACAAGATGGTCGTCACTGCATTTCTCTTAATAGCAAGTCATATGAACACCCTAAGTGTCTTAGCAGGGAAAAATTCAATAGCTTATGGCAACTATTTTATGGAATCCTCTGCAGCCACTAAAAATGTCAGTAATCCATAATCCTTAACTAGAAAGGCCTCAAAGACTGTTCTTTTGTGTCAAACCACCTGCATGATTTCCAGCATCATTGTTAGTAGATGAGTTAGCTTAATCTGAAATGTCTGAATGTTTCATAATGTCACTTATTATAAAAATAAATCTGAATTTTAACATAATCAGCAGAACAGAAATTAGGAAAGGGTTAAACACTATTGAGGCTTCCCTGGTGGCTCCTATGGTAAAGAATTTGCCTGCAATTTAGAAGACCTGGGTTTGTTCCCCGGGTCGGAAGAACCCCTGGAGAAGGAAATGGCAGCTCACTCCAGAATTCTTGCTGGGAGAATTCCATGGACAGAGAGGCCTGGCAGGCTACAGTCATAGAGCAGAAAAAAGAGTCTGAGTGGCTAACACTTTTCACAAGAACTATTATTCTAGTACTTTCCAGTCTAACAGAAATATGGGATAATTATTAAGGACTATTAAGAAGCTACAGTTGGAAAAATGTGTTTATCTGGTCCAATATTTTATAGAGCACAAGAACACTCTATCTCTTTCTGTTGTTAATTTCATTTATATTTATTCAATACCATCTGAGTCCCAGCCACTGTGGGTACAAAGGTGACCATGTTGATTGATGTGATCAAAAGCTTATGGGGCAGGGCAGGGTGGGAGGGAGACAAGGGAAGGAGGGAGGAAGGCTCTTACAACCTATTAAGAACGATCCCAGGGAAAATTAATAATGCTCTCATTGTTGTGCATACAGAGTATGTTAGCAGTACATGGATTCCAGAACCTTCCTTGTAGCTCCTAACTCTGTTTTATAGTATCTAAAGTCTTTGACTGCCAAGTGGCTCATCTCCCAACAGTGTGACATGATCACCTGTCCCTGGAACTGACTCAGCCCTGCTATACAAGGTCTCTATGGATAGGTTTTTATTTGGCTCTTCCTTTTTTAAGAGGAAAGTTTCCTCTTTGCCTCCCAACTCCAACAATTAAATTTAAGACTAATCTTTCTCAGAAACCCCCCTGCAAGGATAAAGCAACCTAGACCCAACTACCACTCAACTTCTTCTCTTTTTTTCCCCCTCTTGATTTTGTCTATGTTTTCTTAGAACTGCAACTTTACTGGAGAAACATCAAGGTAGCTCTGTGCTTACTGTGTTCTCCAAAACAGTGGTCCTTCTCCGGGTATTTACAGGTAGACTAGGAAGGAAATGGCATTTGGTCAAATGATCGAGGGGAAAGATAACATGAAGCTGAATCATTTATTTTACTACAGAGATTTTCAGAGCCTTTAATTAATAGTTGTATCATGAATCTCCAGTAGGGGTAAAAATCCTATTTAATGTCACATCCCTTTTTAAAAATTGAAGTATAGTTGATTCACAGTGTTGTATTCCTGCTGTACAGCAAAGTGATTCAATTATATATGCATATTCTTTTTCACCTTCTTTTCCATTCTGGCTTATCGTGGGATATTGAATATAGTTCCCTGTGCTGTTTGGTGGAACCTTGTTGTTTATTCATTCTCTATATAGTAGTTTGCAGCTACTAACCCCAGATTCCGAATCCGTCCCTCTCCCACTCTCCTCCCTCTTGGCAGCCACCAGTGTGTTCTCTATGCATTTGAATCTTCTGTTTTGTAGATAAGCTCATTTGTCTCATGTCCCTTTTGTGTATGGTTAGTACAGTATGGAAAATTCTGAAGACACAGTTTGGGAAATCTCTTTCAAATGTCAGTCCAAAAATGTCAGTAACTTCCTTCCATATGAACCAATTTTTCCTTAGTTACCTTAGGAACTGCTATCACTTATGCTCCATAATCCGTATGTTTCTATTATTATTATTCTATTAGTTATAGAGTATCAGTTCAGTTAAGTCGCTCAGTCGTGTCTGACTCTTTGTGACCCTCTGAATCGCAGCACGCCAGGCCTCCCTGCCTATCACCATCTCCTGGAGTTCACTCAGACTCAAATTCATCAAGTCCATGATGCCATCCAGCCATCTCATCCTCTGTCGTCCCCTTCTTCTCCTGCCCCCAATCCTTCCCAGCATCAGAGTCTTTTCCAATGAGTCAATTCTTTGCATGAGGTGGCCAAAGTACTGGAGTTTCAGCTTCAGCATCATTCCTTCCAAAGAAATCCCAGGGTTGATCTCCTTCAGAATGGACTGGTTGGATCTCCTTGCAGTCCAAGAGACTCTTAAGAGTCTTCAACACCACAGTTCAAAAGCATCAATTCCTCAGTGCTCAGCCTTCTTCACAGTCCAACACTCACATCCATACTTTTAATATAATCTATTCTATATATAATATCTATAGTATACAAAAAGCATAATATAGAGTATCAAAGCTGGGAAAATGGGGGAAAGAAATAATTTTGCTTCTTACTTATGTCACCTTCAAGGTTATCCACATGCATGTTTTTACATGGCTACAGTCACCACACATATTTTCAAACATGTAGAGAATTTACTGTTATTTTCTAAGTTGCTCTTTATAGTTACCATTTTAGTTGAAGCACCATTTTCCAGTCAACAGTTTACTAATTTCCTTATTGCTATTGAGTTCCTTGTAATCATCCCCTACAATGAGACCACAAAGAATAGCTTAACATTTATTATATTTTTCATTTTTTTCAATCAGATTTTTCAAAGGCTCATCCTCCTTTGAAACTCACTGCTGCAGAGCTCTTTTATGTCCCTTATTGAAGATCACTGTTTAAACTACCTAGCAACCCATAGGGTTTTTACAAATAGTTATTTGACAAACACTGTTGTTGATTTCCTACCAACTAACTTTAAAGTGGCCACATGAACTCTCTACAAACAAGAAAGACCGTTTTGGGGGCAGACAGACCAAAACATTGTGTACCTACTGGGTACACTTACAGAGGATTTTCCTAAGTAGGTCATCATTTTATTTTTGTTGATGGCATAGGCATCATTGCTTTCAATAGTTTGGTAGAAATGTATTTGTAAATGCAGCATATGTTTTATTGTCTGAAAGCAAATTTTATGCTAAAGATCAACCAGCTAAAATTCAGCTTTACTTTTCTTTAACTGGAGGACTTTGCTTAACAAATAACTTGGGTTTTTGAACAAATCATTTCTTAACTTTCTTCACCAATGAGAGAGAATAACTCAGGAAGTCCTATATTACAAACATTATAACACCAGACTTATTCATACCAAATTTCTGTGCCGTTTTAATCATTTAGATGAGTGATTTACTTAATAATTATTCACTGAACACCTCTGATTGGCCAGGCACTGTTCTAGCACTAGAATAGAGTTAAAAATAAAACATACAAAAACCTCATATCTACGTGACTGTTAAGTAGCAAGTCACTCAGCATTTGTGAAGTTCAAGTATAAAGTATGAGGATGGGCTTGGGGAATGAAATCAATTCTGAGTTTTTTCCCTACTCTAAAATTCTGTCATTATTTGCTCATGAATAACTAGTCATTCAGAGGAGATTAGAGGGTCTTTATCAGCACATCAAATTCACAAGGCCAGGAAACACAGGATGCATATTCACGGAGCTGTCATTCCTAGTGGCTAAGAAAATAAGGTAAAATAAGGTAGATTTCATACATAGAAATTTAGCATGTGACAAATGCTGTAGACAAAAAGCAAATCTGGGAAAAGTGAAAATAATGCCAGAGAGCAGAGAGAGGATTGCAGATTTCAATAGGGCCATCAGGGAGGACCTCACTGAAAAGGTGACAGCTGTGAGCAAACCCCGAAAGAGATGAGAGACTAAGGTATGTTATCTAAGGGTAGAATGTGACAGGCAAGGGAAAAGGCACAGAGCAAAGATCTAGTATAACTGGGATTTACTGTGTACAAGAAAAAGCCCTGAAATTTGGAATTAGGAAGCCCAGATTGTAGGGTGAGCTCCTGTAATATCTACGTGACTGTTAAGTAGCAAATCACTCAGCATTTGTGAAGTTCAAGTATAAAGTATGAGGATGGGCTTGGGGAATGAAATCAATTCTGAGTTTTTTCCCTACTCTAAAATTCTGTCATTATTTGCTCATGAATAACTAGTCATTCAGAGGAGATTAGAGGGTCTTTATCAGCACATCAAATTCACAAGGCCAGGAAACACAGGATGCATTTAAGGAAGCTCATCACAAATGCCTCCAGTGAAAGGATTCAGCGCTTCAAGGTTAAACGTCAATAATCTGGAAACCATGATTACGCCAAATACCTCATTCCCTGAAACAGATCCGTATGCTCATACAGGAGTGATGAGGATAAAGCGATGAAAGGGCAACAGACTTCACCTGCTGGTACCACTGTTAGTCTCATGAAGGCTCCTGTTTAGTGTGATGTGATGTATCATTTCAGCCCGTGGTGTAGGGTTTTGTGCGGTCCAAGGTCTGCTGTCAGTTGAAGTGTACAAGCCAATTAGGACCCTGATCCCCCATGGAAAATACCCAGGCAGTGCCATTCTCAACATGTTCATTTTATGGGTCATCACATGCTTTTATTTTTCTTTAAAACTGCGTTTTGTGTAGAGCCACAAAAGTGGGACTTGCCTGGTGGCTCAGATGATAAAGAATCTGCCTGCAATGCAGGAGACCTGGGTTCAATCCCTGGGTGGGGAAGATTCCCCGGAGAAGGAAATGGCTACCCACTCCAGCATTCTTGCCTGGAGAAGCCCACGGACAGAGGAGCCTGGTGGGCTACAGTCCACGGGATTGCAAAGAGTCAGATGTGACTGAGCGACTAATGCACACATGCTAAAAGTAATGGATAGGTAGGTAATAAATACCACACAGAGAGATGGTCCCTATAGATTTACATGCTTTGGGTGACCTTTGGTGATTAAAAATTCATGTGCCTGAGACCGCCTTTGCACTAACAGCACCTCATCAGGGAAAAGACAAGTGGAATTTTTAGAATGTTCCCATCAGCTTCACATTTATTTCTAGATTTTTCTATTTGGGTCGACTTTACAGCTGTTTCTAGGAAAGAAACACACTTGATTCTTCTCCAGCTTGGAATGCTTTTTTTTTTTTCTTTCTTTCTTATTGAAGCAGATGAGACTGAAACTGATTGGCTTACCAAGGGCCGTTCTGGGAGGACATTGCCATCATGCACTATTTAAGCAAAACCATCATGAAGGCCCCACAAAGAATGGTTTTAAATTTCAGCTCTTAGTGAAGTAAGTCAGATTCAAGGTCACTTATTCCTCAAGCTCTGCCCAGAGCTGTTGAGCTGGAGAGTCTTGACTCGAGTCACCATAGACAGAGGTATGTTTGATCTTCTCTTTTGCTACAGCTTTATTTGAAATTGATCTCAAATAAATGAACATTTTGTATAGCAAGTGGTTCTGTATGAACAAGAATTATAGAACTTGCCTCCCCCTATGGAGACAGGAGGGAATCTGAGAGAATGAATACTTTTTTGAATACTTACTGTGCTCCAGATTCTGTACTATATAGTAAAATATGCCATTTCATTTAAGCTTAGTACAGTAGATTGTTTTTCCTATTTTTTAAACAGGGAAACTGAGATTCAGGCAAATCTTACAGTCATTACATAGTAAAAAAAAAAAAGTTCCAAAATCTCCATACTTTTACTCCCAAAAAGCATGATGACTCCCATTAGCTAGCCACTGATGATTGCGCAGGTCCAGGGTTCACCTGACATCGAATCTCAGAGATGGGGGTTCCAGGAAGCAGGTGTTGTCTGTTCCCGGCGGCATGAGCAAGGCAGCGGCTGAGTCCTGCATTATCACTGGGGCTGAACCTGCACCCCTAGAATTTATTATCTTAGCAACGACGGTTACTTCTTAACTTTGGAAAGTACCAGAACCCTCAGTCTGACTCAGAGGACCTGATCCCAACCAATGCGCTTATTTTGTGAGATATTCTAGGACTAAGACCAGGGAACAGGGTTTTGCATCTCCTTTCTGGTAGGTCGTTTGTCTGAGGAGTTTCTCTTGCAGCCCAGAGTCACTGCGGGGCAAAGGATCAGAAATAGGGACTTGGGTGCTACTAAACAGATGCGTCTGTGCGTGCTCCGTCACTCAGTTGTGTCCAGCTCTTTGCGATTGCCATGGACTGTACAGCCCACCAGGCTTCTCTGTCCATAGAATTTCCCAGGCAAGAATGCCAGAGTGGGTTTTCATTCCTTTTTCTAAGTGGGGATCTTCTCAACCCAGGGATTGAACCTCGTCTTGCATCCCCTGCGTTGGCAGGCAGATTCTTTACCACCGTGCCGCCAGCAGATAACTGTCTAGCTAATGAAGGGTTCAGGTGACCTTCTGGTGATTCTTCTAGTTTCCAAAACCAGAGATGACTGTGTAGAATCAGAGCCCTGCCTTCTAGAAGGTGGTGTAGACTCAAGTTTCTGTTGTCTCAACGGTTCTCTTCTGGTGCTCTTTTCCATCCTCTGGTAACACCCAACCCCCATGTATTTATGACCCAGTATATTTGGAGGTTTCAGTATTTTACCCTGGGAAATGCAAAAAGCATTCTAAACTAGAAAAGAAAACTTCGGCCTCATTATTTTCTGGAGGCAACACTTCAGTCCCTTTTTCTTGTGGCTGTGTGATGATGTGTGAGACCAGGTATCTCGCACTGCAAGAAGGAGGGACATTTGTGTGACTCTGTTCGTCAAAAAAACCACTAACACCTGGAATGGTTTATAATGGCTTCGAAGCCTTTTCCTAGCACTTAAACTAAATTCAGCTTAGCCCAACTAGTGTGTGTGCCTGTTTGATGGGGGCAGGGGTGGTGGCCGTGCAGAGATCAAGGGGAATCAACTTAAGAACCACCTTTGTCTTTTATAAATGGAAGCACTGCTGTAGCCACAAGAACCTGACAGCCATGTGTTTACATGATGTTGTTGATGCTAAAAGTCTGGGAAGAAGAGGTGCTGTTTTGACCTTGAGGTGCTATTCTGACCGTTAGACTCATCTCCCACCATAAAGAAGCAGATCCAGATTCACTCATCTTGGGGTATCTGTGTTGGGCTGTTTTCAAGATAAGACCACTTGTCTTACAGCAAGAGATTATTTCAAAGCAAAGTAACTGTTTTCTGTAACTACTTCTGATAGATCTGCCTGGCAATATAAAATGTCAATTTGAGGAATTCCTTGAGGGTCATAGAAGGAATCCGAGGAATGTCCTGTGTCTGTGGTTAGATTAACATTTTTGTTTGTTCACATTTGTTATCACAGCAAATAGGACTCAGGTACAAAACGTTAATCTTAGAAAGTAAAGAGCTACTCAGAAAACTTTTCATTTGGTGTTTGTGGTCTACTGAAAATGGCAGCATCATAGTCCAAAAGTCAAGTGAAAGGGGTCGTTGGAATCAAGGGAACCAAGTCTTGGGTCCGTTGCGTGATTGGGGGCCATTGGCTTTCCCTAACGCCCTGAAGGACCATCACCACATTAGTGGAATGGCTATGACAATGATACCTCCTTGAGTTGTCACAGCTGTCAGATGCAACATGTGCAGGAAATGCTCAGGCATGTGGAGGGTGCATGTGCCTGACCTTGGACAGGGATTGTCTCAGAGGCTGGCCATCTGGCTCTCGGACACAACATCTGAGCTCAAGCCCCATCAGTCTTCCAGGTCAAGTCCATGGGGAACTGTCATGGCTTTCAACAAATTAACAGCCATATATGACATGTAATCTTGTTATATATATTTCCCCTTCCAGGGAGTATATTTGCATTCCTGTATTTTCTTGGGACTCATTTTTATTCTAATATTGTTATTCATATTTTTATTTTTTGATTTTTTTTTAATTTTATTTTTACTTTATTCTACATTACAATACTGTATTGGTTTTGTCATACATTGACATGAATCAGCCACAGGTGTACATGAGCTCCCAATGCCGAAGCCCCCTCTCACCTCCCACCCCATATCATTTCTCTGGATCAAAACATCTCTTATCACCTAACTGTAAAGATGCTTTGTAGGAGTCAAAAGTTTATTTTTCCCCCAAGATAATCTGCTTATCTAAGGTTTATATTTTTGTGTCTTTTTAAGTATAGTTAATTTACAATGTGGTATTAGTGTCAAGCACACAGCAAAATGATTCATTTATAGCTATATGTACTCTTTTTCAAATTCTCTTCCATTATAGGTTATTACAAAATATTTAGTAGAGTTCCCTGTGCTGTACAGTAGGTCCTTGTTGATTATCTATTTTACGTATAGTAGTGTTCATATGGTCATCTAAAACTCCTAATTTATCCCCCCCACTATCCCATTTGGTAGCCATAAGTTCGTTTTCATTATATGTAAGTCTGTTTCAGTTTTGTAAATAAGGCCATTTATATCATCTTTTAGATTCCAAATATAAGTGATATCATATGGTGTTCATCTTTCTCTGACTTCCTTCAATCAGTATGATCATCTCTAGGTCCACCATGCTGCTGCAAATGGCATGATGTCATCATTTTTATGGCTGAGTAATATGCCACTGTATATATGGACCACATCTCCTTCATCCATTCATCTGTTAATGGATATTTCAGTTGCTTCCATGTCTTCCCTTTTGCAGACAGTGTGGCTGTGAACACTGGGGTACATGTATCTTTTTGAATTAGAGTTTTCTCTGGATATATACCCAATAGTAGGTTTGCAGGATCATATGGTAATTCCATTTTTAGTTTTTTAAGGAACCTCCATACTGGTCATCATAGTGGCTGCATTGAAGTGCATATTTTTTTTTTTAATTTCAAACTTTTGGAGTTGAGAAAAAAAAAAAATTAAGAACATGTGCAAAACAACCGTAAAAGCACCAGCTCTGTGTGACAGCTTTTGTGGGAGCTGGGCTTCACTTAACAGGGTTTGGAGGACATTCTCTCCTGAAAGAACAAAGGCATTAAAAACGTGGCGGTCACAGCAGGTGAGGGTGGGTACTGCATCTAATGCATCTGAGGGTTCCCCCCAACTGGTGACTCAGACAGTAAAGACTCCACCTGCAGTGCAGGAGACCTGGGTTCAATCCCTGGATTGGGAAGATCCCCTGGAGGAGGGCATGGCAACCCACTCCAGTATTCTTGCCTGGAGAATCCCATGGACAGAGGAGCCTGGCAGGCTACAATCCATGGGGTCACAAAGAGTCAGACATGACTGAGCAACTAAGGACACACCCCAGCAGGGGACCTGGCTTGTAACAGATACCCAAGTCTATAGAATGAATGAATTCCTGTTTTAAAAGCCATGGGCAAAACCTTAGGGCAAATAAGGAAACAAGTGATTAGCTGTATCAGTTGGACTCCATCCTGAAAATGTGATTGAGACTCATCGTAACATTCACTGTAAACAGAGGCCAGTGCTGGTGTGTTTGTGCCCGGATTTATATTATGGGCCAAGTTTTCAAATAGGGATTCAGATTATTTTTCTTCCTTTAGACGAAAGCTGGAATAAAAGCATGGCTTACCCAAGCACTGACTTCACTTATGGCTGCAAGAAAGGGATGGTTTTATTTTAACACTTTATCATTCTCTCACTTGAAAGTGAAGGTTAGTGACAACAGTAGAAAAGGAAAAACATCTACAAAATCATTCATGAAGTCACAGTGACTATTGACTATTATCTTTTATTCATGGCTTAAAAAAATGTATACCTTTGTAGTGCCTGTCAGTAAATGAAAGGTTAGATTTTTCATTATTATTTTTGAATTATTCTGATATTTTTTCAGTGCTGATACATACGTCAGATACTTATCTGGGCAGTTCTCTTCTCTAACATAGCTCAAGAAATATTTCTGTACCTCTGCTTCATCATCTTATTGATAACCCCATTTAGGGATATTTTAACAGGAAACCGTGAGAAGGTCTAATCCTGATATAAAGGGTATATAATTTGCTGTTGGTAGAGTTCCAAGCTTCAAGGGATACTCACATGTGCATGTGGCAAGTGTGCATATGTGTCACCCGTTGCAGATTCCATACACAGGCATAGGCTTGATCTTAGCATATTGGTTAGTTCTGCAAGATAGAGGTATTCTTTAATAACTCCTACTGTTCAAGCAAAAAATCCTGGAAAAGATCCAATAATCCCTTAAACTAAGCTGACATAAACTAGCTTGTTTTGTTGTTCATTTGCTCAGTCGTGTCCAACCTTTATGACCCCATGGACTGCAGCACGCCAGACTTCCCTGTCCTTCACTGTCTCCCAGGGTTTTCTCAAACTCATGTCCATTGAGTCGGTGATGCCATCCAGCCATCTTGTCATGTCATCCCCTTCTCATCCTCCCTTCAGTCTTTCTCAGCATCTTGATCTTTTCTAATGAGTCAGTTCTTCACATCAGGTGGCCAAAGTATTGGAGCTTCAGCATCAGTCCTTCCAACGAATATTCAGAGTTCATTTCCTTTAGGATTGACTGGTTTTATCTCCTTGAAGCCCAAGGGACTCTCAAGAGTCTTCTCCAACACCACAGTTCAAAAGCATCAATTCTTCAGTGCTCAGCCTTTTTTAAGGTCCAAATCTCACATCCATATGACTACTGGAAAAACCATAGTTTTGACTGTATGGATCTTTGTTGGCAAAGTAATGTCTCTCTCTCTTTTTTTTAATTGGAGGTTAATTACTTTACAATATTGTATTGGTTTTGCCATACATCAACATGAATCTGCCACAGTTATACACGTTTTTTAATATGCTGTCTAGGTTGGTCATAAGTTTTCTTCCAGGGAGCAAGCCATCTTTTAATTTCATGGCTGCAGTCACCATCAGCCATGATTTTGGAGCCCAAGAAGATAAAGTCTCACTGTTTCCCTTGTTTCCCTATCTATTTGCTATGAAGTGATGGGACTGGATGCCATGATCTTAGTTTTTTGAATGTTGAGTTTTTAAGCCACCTTTTTCACACTCCTCTTTCATCCTTCATAAAGAGGCTCTTTATTTCCTCTTCACTTTCTGCCATATAGGTGGTGTCATCTGCATATGTGAGGTTACTGATACTTCTCTCCTGGCAAACTAATTCTTAGGATGGCCACAGAGTTACATTTGTATTATGTAGACAAACTATTCTTCCCCACATACATTGAACTGAAGAGTCAAACAAGGTAGTCTGGAAAATACATATTTACTTAATAAAAACTAAAAGCATTTTAAGAAAAGACTAGCTCTTTGGCATAAAAAATCAATTATTTTAAATATACTTAATATTTAAGTAGTCATTTTTAAAATACTTGAGTCAGTTTCCTTGCGATATCAGGATTCTTTCAGTGTAACTAGAGATGGCAGATCATTTGGGATTTGTGCAAAAATGATTTCATCTTAACAGGAACAAATCAGTGAGTCACAGTAAAAACTTTATAGTTAACATATTGAATTTATGCTTTTTTGTTACAGTATCATGATAGTTTAAAGCTGTTTGATAATTTATCTTTAAAAGTCTTTAATCAGATAAATCTTGGACAGCAGAAATGCTTATGGGGTAAGAAAGCCTAGTTTGAAGACAATTGAAAGAAGAAGGTGAAGCTTCTTTGAAAACACCATAGAAGTCAAGGAATAAAA
This sequence comes from Madoqua kirkii, assembly GCA_006408675.1. NCBI lineage: Eukaryota > Metazoa > Chordata > Mammalia > Artiodactyla > Bovidae > Madoqua > Madoqua kirkii. The sequence continues at coordinate 19,711 of SJYC01077053.1, read as the reverse complement.
CTGATTCATTGCAAGCATCTAATTTATATATCTTTTCTTAATGCGGATGTTGAGTAAAGGACATCATCTAATGCAGAAGGCATAATGTCTGGAAAGTGTCTTTGTGATTAAATTGCTGGCTGCAAGGTGAGTGGGTCTAAACACTCAGAGGAAAAGGTGCTAGACCATTAGACTGAGAAGCATAGACTGTGCTCAGAAATGACCTTTGCAAAAAGCTTTAGATGATGGTTACGTTAGTTGAAAGGGCTCCAAGCAGGAAGAGTCATTAAGGCGTCTGAAAGGCGTCAATCAGTGTGCTTTTCATTTCTCTCTGCTGCTTCACACAAAACTAATTATTTCGTTTCTAAAGATATGATTTTTTTAAAGTCAAATTCTTATGTAGTGGAATAATGCTCTTTTACAATGAAAGAGGGGTGCCTTTACTTGTTAAAACTTGATTCCCTAAATCAGAGCCCCTTTGGGGACTTTTCTATCTTCTCCCCAGGCTTAATAAATGCAGAATCTGAATAATTTAATGATTCAATCAAGTGACAAAGTACAAAGTGGATATCTGAGCTGGAGCTTCTCCTGGTTCTGAGTGAATTGTGTATTTTCCTTGTAGCCTCTTTGACATCCTTTCTGATGAAGTTTAAAACCAATGCTTATTATTCTTCCTTCATAATATCTACTCATTCAATAAGTATTTATGAAATGTCCTCTAATGCAAAGTATGAGTCAATTATCTCTTAAATACAATGTGTTGTGTTTTTTTTTTTAACTTCGAGTTGTGATGGATGCTATAATTTGCCATCCAGGTAACTCTTAAGGACCAGAGTATTTATTATGCCCCTGCTGGGAGTGTTGGCAGCTGATGGCTCTCAACCAGATCCTTTCTGGGCATTGCCTTTGGTTAAATGGAGCAGCCTCACTCAAGGTTATGCTTCCCCGTACCCAGGGCAGCCCACATCCAAGGACCATTGCTCTAATGGTCCATCTCAGGGTCTGTCTTCAGGGAACCCAAGCCAACCCATAAACCCTAGAACATCCTGTCTCCACCATTCTTCACACTCCCCTCTATTGTTTCCATCATCTCTGTTCATAGTCAGAGCAGCACTGTAATTTTGGTACCAAAATTTGTGCATGTCTGACTCTTTGCCATCCCATGGACTGTAGCCTGACAGGCTCTTCTGTCCATGGGATTCTCCAGGCAAGAATACTGGAGTGGGCTGCCATCCATCCCCTCCTCCAGGGGATCTTCCTGACCCAGGGGTTGAACCCGGTCTCTAAGTCTCTTGCATTGGCAGGAGGGTTCTTTACCCCTAGCGCCACCTGGGAAGCTCAGACGGCTATTGCTTATCAGATGCTAACCATCAAAACAAGATATTCTGAGATTTTCCCTCTAAAGTTTGCAATATAACTGGTGTCAAGTGAGGGATGCTCAGTGTCCAGATTATGCTTAAATGGAGTGATAAGACTGGTACTTGGTGTTAGTCTGTTTTTATTTTATTTTTTTTAATTTTTAATACTTTATTCTATTTTACAATACTGTATTGGTTTTTTAATTTTTTTATTTTATTCTACTTTACAATACTGCATTGGTTTTGCCATAATTTGACATGAATCAGCCACATGTGTACATGTGCTCCCAATCCTGAAACCCCTTCCCACCTCCCACCCCATATCATCTCTCTGGATCATCCCTGTGCACCAGCCCCAAGCATCCTGTATCAAACATAAACTGGCACTTCATTTCTTACATGATAGTATACATGTTTCAATGCCATTCTCCCAAATCATCCCACCCTCTCCCTCTCCCACAGAGTCCAAAAGTCCATACTATACATCTGTGTCTCTTTTGTTGTCTCATATACAGGGTCATCATTACCATCTTTCTAAATTCCATGTATATGTGTCAGTATACTGTATTGGTGTTTTTCTTTCTGGCTTACTTCACTCTGTATAATTGGCTCCAGTTTCATCCAATCTCCCTCTCCCACAGAGTCCAAAAGTCCATACTATACATCTGTGTCTCTTTTGTTGTCTCACATACAGGGTCATCATTACCATCTTTCTAAATTCCATGTATATGTGTCAGTATACTGTATTGGTGTTTTTCTTTCTGGCTTACTTCACTCTGTATAATTGGCTCCAGTTTCATCCATCTCATTAGAACTGATTCAAATTTATTCTTTTTAAGGGCTGAGTAATACTCCATTGTGTATATGTACCACAGCTTTCTTATCCATTCATCTGCTGATGGACATCTAGGTTGTTTCCATGTCCTGGCTATTATAAACAGTGCTGCAATGAACATTGGGGTACACGTGTCTCTTTCAATTCTGGTTTTAAAAGCCAACTGAATCATTAATTCATCTGGGAGAATGTTCTCAGTTGACTCCTATTGACCTAATTTCTTGTGTGGCACATTATGCTTCAAGTAGACTTCATAGATTGTTCTGCCCATCAGGAGAGCAAATGGTATGAACTAGTGAAATTAGGTCCCATTTATTGATTTTTAATTTCTATTGCTCTAGGAGACAAATCCAAAAGATATTACTGCTTTTAATGCCAAAGAATGTTCTTCCTATGTTTTCCTCTAGGAGCTTTATAGTACCTGTTCTTACATTTAAGCCTTTAGTCCATTTTGAGTTTGTGTATGGTGTTAAGAAGTGTTCTAATTTTATCCTTGTACATGTAACTGTCCAGTTTTCCCAGCATGACTTATTGAAGAGTCTGTCTTCTCCATTATATATTCTTGCCTCATTTGTGATAGATTAGTTGACCATAGGTGAGTGGATTTCGTTCTAGGCTTTCTATCCTGTTCCATCGAGCTATATTTCTTTTTTTTTCTGGCAGTTCCATATGGTCTTGATGACTATCGCGTGGTAATAGAGTCTAAAGTCAGGAAGCCTGATTCCTCCATTTTTCTTGCTCAAACCTTTAACTATTTTGGCCTTTTGTGAAACTTACATGTAAACTTATTTATTTTAATTGGAGGTTACTTTATAATATTGTATTGGTTTTGCCACACATCAACATGAATCCACCACAGGTATACACGTGTTCCCCATCCTGAACCCCCCCCCTCCCTCCTCCCTCCCCCCTCCCCATACCATCCCTCTGGGTTGTCATTCTGGTGAAACTCATTTTAAAGGCACCATGACATAGCTTTAAAATCCAAGAGTTTTTGACCAAATGCTTTGGTTTGGCAACCATTTCCTGGCTTTGTGACCATGGATAAACAATATCAATTTTGTTTGTATCAATTTTTCTTATCTCTAAATGAAGTATCAAAACTTATAGGATTTATTAAAAAATAATGTGAAGTCAATTTTAATGATTGATATTAGCCAGTATGGTGGTCTCCCCAGTAGCTCAGTAGTAAAGAATCTGCCAGCAGTGCAGGGGCCAAAGGAGATACAGGTTTGATTCCAGAGTCAGGAAGATCCCCTGGAGGAGGGCATGGCAACCCACTTCTCTTACCTGGAGAATCCCATGGACCAAGGAGTTTTGCAAGCTACATTTCATAAGGTTCGTAGAGTTGGCCATGACTGAAGCTACTTAGCATGCACTCATAGCCAGTAAAGCCAGCTTTTTCTACAGTAAAAATTATTTAACCCTATACTACAAAATAATAATTTACAAGTAATGTTAATTAAATAAAAAAACAAGAAATAACTAAATGTATAAAAATTTAATATTTCAAATTTGATGTACATAAGAAAGTTCAGTTCAGTTCAGTCGCTCAGTCGTGTCCGACTCTTTGCGACCTCATGAATCACAGCACGCCAGGCCTCCCTGTTCATTACCATCTCTCGGAGTTCACTCAGACTGTGATGCCATCCAGCCATCTCATCCTCGGTCGTCCCCTTCTCCTCCTGCCCCAGGAAAGTGTCTTTGTGATTAAATTGCTGGCTGCAAGGTGAGTGGGTCTAAACACTCAGAGGAAAAGGTGCTAGACCATTAGACTGAGAAGCATAGACTGTGCTCAGAAATGACCTTTGCAAAAAGCTTTAGATGATGGTTACGTTAGTTGAAAGGGCTCCAAGCAGGAAGAGTCATTAAGGCGTCTGAAAGGCGTCAATCAGTGATGCTTTTCATTTCTCTCTGCTGCTTCACACAAAACTAATTATTTCGTTTCTAAAGATATGATTTTTTTAAAGTCAAATTCTTATGTAGTGGAATAATGCTCTTTTACAATGAAAGAGGGGTGCCTTTACTTGTTAAAACTTGATTCCCTAAATCAGAGCCCCTTTGGGGACTTTTCTATCTTCTCCCCAGGCTTAATAAATGCAGAATCTGAATAATTTAATGATTCAATCAAGTGACAAAGTACAAAGTGGATATCTGAGCTGGAGCTTCTCCTGGTTCTGAGTGAATTGTGTATTTTCCTTGTAGCCTCTTTGACATCCTTTCTGATGAAGTTTAAAACCAATGCTTATTATTCTTCCTTCATAATATCTACTCATTCAATAAGTATTTATGAAATGTCCTCTAATGCAAAGTATGAGTCAATTATCTCTTAAATACAATGTGTTGTGTTTTTTTTTTTAACTTCGAGTTGTGATGGATGCTATAATTTGCCATCCAGGTAACTCTTAAGGACCAAAGTATTTATTATGCCCCTGCTGGGAGTGTTGGCAGCTGATGGCTCTCAACCACATCCTTTCTGGGCATTGCCTTTGGTTAAATGGAGCAGCCTCACTCAAGGTTATGCTTCCCCGTACCCAGGGCAGCCCACATCCAAGGACCATTGCTCTAATGGTCCATCTCAGGGTCTGTCTTCAGGGAACCCAAGCCAACCCATAAACCCTAGAACATCCTGTCTCCACCATTCTTCACACTCCCCTCTATTGTTTCCATCATCTCTGTTCATAGTCAGAGCAGCACTGTAATTTTGGTACCAAAATTTGTGCATGTCTGACTCTTTGCCATCCCATGGACTGTAGCCTGACAGGCTCTTCTGTCCATGGGATTCTCCAGGCAAGAATACTGGAGTGGGCTGCCATCCATCCCCTCCTCCAGGGGATCTTCCTGACCCAGGGGTTGAACCCGGTCTCTAAGTCTCTTGCATTGGCAGGAGGGTTCTTTACCCCTAGCGCCACCTGGGAAGCTCAGACGGCTATTGCTTATCAGATGCTAACCATCAAAACAAGATATTCTGAGATTTTCCCTCTAAAGTTTGCAATATAACTGGTGTCAAGTGAGGGATGCTCAGTGTCCAGATTATGCTTAAATGGAGTGATAAGACTGGTACTTGGTGTTAGTCTGTTTTTTATTTTTTTTAATTTTTAATACTTTATTCTATTTTACAATACTGTATTGGTTTTTTAATTTTTTTATTTTATTCTACTTTACAATACTGCATTGGTTTTGCCATAATTTGACATGAATCAGCCACATGTGTACATGTGCTCCCAATCCTGAAACCCCTTCCCACCTCCCACCCCATATCATCTCTCTGGATCATCCCCATGCACCAGCCCCAAGCATCCTGTATCAAACATAAACTGGCACTTCATTTCTTACATGATAGTATACATGTTTCAATGCCATTCTCCCAAATCATCCCACCCTCTCCCTCTCCCACAGAGTCCAAAAGTCCATACTATACATCTGTGTCTCTTTTGTTGTCTCATATACAGGGTCATCATTACCATCTTTCTAAATTCCATGTATATGTGTCAGTATACTGTATTGGTGTTTTTCTTTCTGGCTTACTTCACTCTGTATAATTGGCTCCAGTTTCATCCATCTCATTAGAACTGATTCAAATTTATTCTTTTTAAGGGCTGAGTAATACTCCATTGTGTATATGTACCACAGCTTTCTTATCCATTCATCTGCTGATGGACATCTAGGTTGTTTCCATGTCCTGGCTATTATAAACAATGCTGCAGTGAACATTGGGGTACATGTGTCTCTTTCAATTCTGGTTTCCTCTGTGTACATGCCTAGCAGTGGGATTGCTGGGTCACAAGGCAGTTCTATTTGCAATTTTTTAAGGAATCTCCACACTGTTCTCCATAGTGGTTGTACTAGTTTGCATTCCCACCAACAGTGCAAGAGGGTTCCCTTTTCTCCACACCCTCTCTAGCATTTATTGCTTGTAGACTTTTGGACAGTAGCCATTCTGACTGGTGTGAAATGGTACCTCACTGTGGTCTTGATTTGCATTTCTCTGATAATGAGTGATGGCGAGCATCTTTTCATGTGTTTGTTAGCCATCCGTATGTCTTCTTTGGAGAAATGTCTATTTAGTTCACTAGTCATTTTTTGATTGGGTTGTTTATTTTTCTGGAGTTGAGCTGCATAAGTTGCTTGTATATTTTTGAGATTAGTTGTTTGTCAGTTGCTTTATTTGCTATTGTTTTCTCCCATTCTGAAGGCTGTCTTTGTTGTGTAGTTTCCTTTGTTGTGCAGAAGCTTTTAATTTTAATTAGATCCCATTTGTTTATTTTGCTTTTATTTCCAGTATTCTGGGAGGTGGATCATAGAGGATCCTGCTGTGATTTGTGTTGGAGAGTGTTTTGCCTATGTTCTCCTCTAGGAGTTTTATAGTTTCTGGTCTTACATTCAGGTTCTTTTCTATACTTTGACAAAAGCATTAGGTCAGAAGTTTCACGTTTTAAGTTCCCCCCACCCAGATTTACTGTACTTAACTTGTGATTACTTGTAACTAATGCAACATTCCTCAGTTTATTTCTGATCTTTCTAAATCCTGTTTGCCCCTAGCATCTTAGTATCATTGTCTCCTAAAAAGGCTTCTCAGTCAGTTCAGTTCAGTCACTCAATTGTGTCCGACTCTATGCGACCCCAGGAATTGCGGCACGCCAGTTTACCATCTTTCTAAATTCCATATATGTGCGTTAGTATACTGCATTGATGTTTTTCTTTCTGGCTTACTTCACTCTGTATAATAGGCTCCAGTTTCATCCACCTCAGTAGAACTGATTCAAATGAATTCTTTTTAATGGCTGAGTAATACTCCATTGTGTACTTCAATAAAAATTTTTGAATTACAGTAAGTATACATACTACATCATTGCATTATAAAATAAAAATTCATCGGATCAGGCCACAGCCAGAGAGAGCAGGGGCCTCTTCATGGAAGAGGCATCGTGTTAGCAGGGCCCCTGTTCACTGGACTCACACCTGTTACCTGGGGCTCCTGAGCCAGCTCACATTGTTTCCTGCACGTACTTGAGGAACATGAACACAACAAACACCTTTTCTGTGGTGGAAAGACTTTCTTCTCTTTTCTGTTAGAGTCGTTATTGTCATCCCTGAGCTTCAAGGAAAACAGAGTATCAAGTCCTGTTCCTGTTTTCTTTCTCGCTATTCAGTTCTCTTTATCATATTTATGAAGCACCAAATCCATCCAAGAGCACCCTGACTTGCACACTTGGGACACATCAAGGGACAGAACAGACACTGTCCCTACCCTGAGTTCCTGTCTTTGTCCACTATCTTTATCCCACCACCCGTGAAGGGCAGGGAGGGAGGAGCTAGGAAAGGAAGCAGCGTTTTCATGGAACACATCTGCAGAGTTTCTGCACACACAGATCTTCTTTGAATTATTCTGTTCTATTGTCAGATCATGTGGCTTAGATTATATGGTTGCTTTTTAAATAAATTTTATTTTATCAGAGTATAATTTACAGTGTGTTAATTTTTCAGTGTGCTATACAGCAAAGTAATTCAGTTATATATTCTTTTTCATGTTCATGTTCTTTTCCATTATGGTTTATCACAGGATATTAAACATAATTCGTGTGCTATACAGGACCTTGTTGTTCATTGTTTTGTTTGTAATAGGTTGCATCTGCTAATCTCCCTGACCCTCACTCCACCTTGGCAACTACAAGTCTGCTGTCTGTGCCTGTGAGTCTGTCTCTGTTTCACAGATCAGTTCATTTGGGTCATATTTAGATTCCACATATGAGTGACATCCTGTGCTATTTGTCTTTCTGACTTCACTTAGTATGAGATCCCTAGGTTCATCCATGGTGCTGCAAATGGCATTATTTTGTTCATGTTTGTGGCTGAATTCTTTTCCATTGTACATACACAAGATATATGGTCACTTTTGACTACTGAAATGTGATTTTTGGTGCACTTAAGACTGAATGTTATCACCTTCCTCTGCATCACTTGTAAATATTGCTGGAGGAATGAGGGGCTGGTGAAGGGAGGGACTATTTATTTAATATTTAGTATACTTTGGGCTTCCCAGGTGGGGCTAGTGGTAAGAATGCACCTGCCAGTGCAGGAGATGAAACAGACGCAAGTTCAACCCCCTGGGTTGGAAAGATCCCCTGCAGAAGGAGATGGCAACCCACTCCAGTACTCTTGCCTGCACAGTCCCATGGACAGAGGCGCCTGGTGGGCTACAGTCCATGGGGTCACAAAGAGTTAGATACAACTGAGAAAATGTCTATTCTGTTATGTACTTTATGTAAGATATGGTGTTTAATCTGTACTGTGAGTTTGAGTGGGATGCTATCTTTATCCCTATTTTATGTAAAGAAACCTGAACCTTAGAGACAGGCTATAGAACCTTCTGGAGAAGACATTGGTATCAGTCTGAGCCAGGACTGAACCCAGGTCCCCCTGCCTCTTCCCTGCTGGGCTGACTCTGCAGATAGAAACAGCCCACTCTGCTCTCTTAGACTTGCCCTTGGACCCAGAGCTGGAGAAACCATTTCCCAAGTCCAGTAAGCATTTTTTTTCACATTTCAAAACAAATGCACTTTAAAATGAATTTGAGTAATAGAGTCTCGTAGGTGTGAGAGGACATGCTGCCGAAATGGGTGTGACATTGGAGGCATCCTTCTTGATGGTGGCCAGAAGTATGTAAATCTGTGAAGAGCATGTATTTCACCTTTAGAAGAGTATGTTGTAAAGAGTCTTGAAGCCATACTCTTCAATCCTAAAGTTGTAAATTTAATAAATTGTCTGAGGCCAAATGAGGGGAGTTTGTGTCTCATGGAAGACTTAAAGTACTGACATGTGAAATACTGTTGTTTGTTTGTATATATCCTGCTTTGTTTGGAGTGGCCATGTAAGGATAGTTACCAGTGGATCAGTAAATAAGTGTCAATGTAGAGTGAATGTAAGATCCTGAATACTTATATTAAAGCTGACATTCTTAACTTACTGACTGGAGACATAATACTATGTCTTGTTACTGCATGTTGTTGACTGGAGTGCTTCAGTATTCACTTACATAACCAATCACTGGTCATAGGCATTAGTTTCTGCAAAAATCCCCTGGTCAGTAATGTGTTAAAAGCTCAGTCAAAAGAGAACACTGTATATTAGCTTGTAAGGAATCTGTCCACCTTAATCACCAGAACAAGGATGTCAGAAACACAGCCCAGCACCTGGGTGCACTGTCCTTCCCCACATACAGTAGGAACCAGGTCATACAGCTCTTTTGTGCAAAGGCAAGATGGGGTTCACTTTCATTCAAAACAGTGCTCTTGGCTGGCGCTACCGATGGCTTAGAAATGGGAGCCTCTTTGTCATCGTGGACTGGATTCTCTGGGGTCAGTGTGTTTTAGAGAGTACTCAAGGCCCCGATGCTGCACACCATTTGATGTGTATTTCTCTAAGTATGTTTTTTCTAGGCAGAGACTTCAGAGCTTTCAGCCCATGAAAGGGTCACAGTCAGGAATGCATTGATCTCGTCCTTTAAACCCTCCTCAATGTTTCTGTCAAGGGCTTTCAATAAAAGGTGAGCAGCGCACAGTTCAAAGGCCCACTTCTCTGGCAAGGGCCAGCATCCCATGCTGCTGATTAAAGCAGGGCCACATGCTCTGATGATCAAAGCCCGCTTAGGTCAGCAAACTGAGGGCTTCACCGGGCTGGCTTGGACACCTGCCTAGCAGGAAAAGGCGAGGGAGAACCTCTGCAGAGCCCATCAGATGATGCTTCTTGAGGGTCTTCTCTGTGCCAGAAAATGAGGACCTGGTGTTGAACTGGGTCCTGTCCAGATTAGGCTTATTCTCATGAGCACATAGTAATTAATTACTATTTTTGTTATGGTGGCTCCGACGGTAAAGAATCTGCAAAGCAGGGGACCCAGGTTCTATCCCTGGGTGGGGAAGATCCCCTGGAGAATTCCATGGACAGAGGAGCCTGGCAGGCTACAGTCCATGCGGTCACAAAAGAGTTGGATATGACTGAACGAGTTGGATAAGACTGAGTGACTAATATTTTTCTTTTTGCTATTCGCTGTCAAAGACAGAAGGAGGGTAGGAATTGTCCACAAAAAGATTATCTCCCAGAATAAACTTGTCCCCAGAATTATCACCATACATAGACAAGTATACAGTATTTATTTGCAGAGTCTTTTGTAGATCTAGAATCATCAGTTTAGGAATAAAGAAATATGTGTTGTTTTATTAACTTTAAATTCATCTTGCCAGTTCAGGACTAAAAAATGTATTGTTTGTAACTTTGGCCATTAAATAGTTTATGGTGTTTAATTCAGAGACTAGGTTACTCAGGCAATAGCTATGACAAGATATGTTCAATTTATGTTTCAATATTTAAAGTTCACCAGTAAATAAAGCCACGGAAATTGAGCGCTTCTTAAGGAATTTACTATTTCTTAACTTTACGATGATTAGAAGCGTCCTGTAGAAGTGGGGTGGAAATATGCAGTGGCTTCCATCTGGTGGCTTTCGTTTCTCCATGATGTTGGGGGAAGCTGCCCAGGAGAAGGAGCAATGTCAGAGGTTTGAGGAGAACGTACTAGAAATAAACACTGTCATTTGTTTTTCTAAAAGCAAATCTGTCAGTTACCTAACTTAACCTTCAGTTTTAAAATGAACAGATACCCAAAATGTACTACTCATTTGAAAAGCAGTATAAAGCATATGAATTTAGGGTCAGATTATCTCAATGGGTCCAGCGAACTCAGTAGGTATGTGATGCTGGACAAGTACCACTCTGCCGGTTTCCTCGTTGGCATGATGGGGAAATAACTGGACCCACTTTGACAAGTGTTGGAAATATGACTGCTATAGGTAAGGGCTTACCTCTATGTCAGTAGTACCTGAAACACAGAAAGCAAGTTTAGCAATAGTTAGTTAAGGAGAAGCAACAGCACCAGAGACGAGCTAAAATGAAAGACCTTCCAAATAAAGGATTCTGATGGTAAAAGACTTTGAAGAAAGCACTTTTTCAAATTAAATAAAAACTTTTAGAAATTAGAATTTTAAATTACTAATACAGAATACTGAGAAGCTATTGCTGTCATGAAGTTGGAGCAGTTTTTTACCAAGATGCACGCATGCTAAGTCACGTTAGTCGTGTGCGACTCTTTGTGACTCCATGGGCTGTAGCTCGCCAGGCTCCTCTGTCCACGGGGATTCTCCAGGCAAGAATACTGGAGTCAGTTGCCATGCCCTCCTCCAGGGGATCTTCCTGACCCAGGGGTCAAACTTATGTCTCTCACGTCTCCTGCACTGAAACATGGGTTGTTTACCACTAGTGCTACGTGGGAAGACTACTTAACAAGATAGTCAAGGACAACTTAATGAAAAGTAAAAGAACAAAGTTATGTAACATAGACGACCAGGAGCTCCACAGCAGACTGTTCAATAAAATTGGCCTTCTCTTCTTTATGTGCCTCAGCGAGACTGCTACCCTCCCTTGCAGTTTGCTGTGGTGGAAAGCAGGAGTTATGCCCCTGAAACCTGAGAAGTAATGAGTCGATCCCAGGCCCAGTCCTCTGTGCATGGTGACCAGGGTCCTGCTTGTCTTTGGCCCTGGCAGAGGGGAGATGGGCACGGTGGCCTTGGAGGCTGCAGATCTCCTGAAGTGTTGGTTTTCTGTAGACAGTATAATCAGATGTATATTTCCAAAACTCTACTGCTTTGGCAGGTGGAGGAGATCTAAGGGGCGAGTGGGATGGACCAGGGCTAAAGGCTGACACTTAAGGAACTTCCCAGAGGAAAGGGATAAGCCTGATGGAGGCAGGGGGAGAGGGGAGAGACCACTGAAATATTGGCAGGCAGCAGCAGTTTGTGTGGGGTGTGATAATGAGGTGCCAGGGTAGGAACCAAGGTCGACATAGACATCACAGCACGGGGGGTGTTGTGTCTCATAGCCTCATTAGCAACCTCTTCACCATCATCTTCTACAGTCTGTTTCCTGTCTGGAATATATAACCTGCCCAGCCTGGACGATCTAGAAGGTTCCTGAACTGCCTTTTCCCCTGCATTGTCTCTTCTCTGAAGGCTTTGCTCACCTCCAGATGAGCCTAGCTGCTTATCCTTTGCCCCATCTCTCTTGATGTCCTCTTCTCTCTCATAGCGCATGTGAAATGTGGTCATTGTGCTCACTGAGCATCTTCATCCTCCCAGCGTTCTCCATCTAGTGGGAAAGATTTTTCATCTTTACGATGAGCAGAGAACCTAAGATGTAATAGGTGATCAGTAGCTGTTTGAACTAATTAATAAAAATGAGGCTGGAAAGGTATGAACCTTGAACCAGCACCAGCCCCACTTCCATTCTTATAAAATCTACACAATTGTATGATTCCGATTCTTTTAGTTACTTCAAAGTTAGCAGTTTTCTTATAAGGAAACTCTGCTTAGCAGCATGTGAACACACTTGCACTGAGGGAAGAGAAGAAAGAAATTACTCTTTCCTTTCTAACAGCCAGTTTTCTAGAATTGTACAAACATAGCATACTCAAAGTAAACATATCATTTACACACTGAAATGATTGATACTGAGACCCTGATGCTGGGAAAGATTGAGGGCAAGAGGGGAAGGGGACGACAGAGGATGAGATGGTTGGATGGCATCACCAAATCAATGGACATGAGTTTGAGCAAAGTCTGAGAGATGGTGAAGGACAGGGAAGCCTGGTATACTGCAGGCCATGGAGTCGCACAGAGTCGGACACGACTGAGCGATTAACAACAACGTCTAACTCTTAGGACACACATAGCTTTTTGTGAGTTGTTTACCTGTTATATTCTTCTCTTTCTCATAGTATCAGAACCCTAGTTTTATTTGAAAAGCAGTGTGAGTGGCTGAAAGACCACATTTCCCAGCCTGCAGTGGACCAGTATGTGGTCATGTAAATTAGTTCTGGCTAATGAGATGGTGGGGAAAAGGTAGTATGGACTATTGCTTGTAGTAGTGACTCGTCATAAAGAACTGACTCCCCTGGAAGCTTTAGCCCTTTAGACTCCCTCCTTCTGGCCCTGTGCTTGATGGCTGGCACCCTAGCAGTTGTCTTGAAACAAGAGGTGACTTTAAATTTGGAGAGTAGTTCTAGAAAGGAAGATAGTAAGTGTCTGGGTCTGGACTACCAAAGAACCAAATACAAACATAGGTGGTATTAGGTTCGGTTGTCTATAGTGGAAAACCCATCCTAGCAGGATTTAACTTCTGGTAATTAACAAAAGTGCCCTGCTGCTGCTAATCACTTCAGTCGTGTCCGACTCTGCAACCCCATAGACGGCAGCCCACCAGCCTCCCCCGTCTTAAATTTATTATGATTTCCATGTAGCTGTGTGTATGCTCAGGAGGTTACAAATTTTTTTCTCAGTAGAAAAATTAGAGAAACAGTATGTGACACTGCAGTGTGTCCTGTAATGTCCAGAAGGGCCTGCAGGTAGAGCTTGTCATGGAAAACAGCACAGTCCTACTTTTTGTTGAGTCCACAACACGGCACTAACCACTCTGTAATCACCACAGAGCTGTGATAGTAAATACACTCAAATTCTAGGATGTGGGGCAGATCATTTTTTTGTCTTTTCTGCATCTTTAGTCTTTGAGACAGTCAGATACGCAGCCCCCAAATCCTTTTGCCCCCTGGCATGCTTCTCTGCTTTTCCACTGCCCTGTTCTTTCCCCCTAACCCAGCCCAACCCACTGCTACCTCTTGTGACCTGGTGAAGGGACTCATTCATCCAATGGTTCCTGGAAGAGTGGGGGTGGATAGTGTCATTCTCCACCACCACCCCCCCCTGCTGTATTGAGATCTATTTAACAGGTTGAAGGTGTATAGCATCATGATTTGATACATGTATATACTGTAAAATGATAAGGATTGGTTAACACATACATCACCTCGCATGGTTACTGTGTGGGTGGTTAGAACATTTGATTTACTCTTTTGACCACTGTTGTGTATATAATACAGTATTATTACCTCTCATCACTTTGCTGTACATTATATCCCCAGACCTTACTCATTCTATAAGTAAAAGTTTGTTCTCTTTGACCAACATCTCCCAGTTTCCCACCCCTGGCAACCACCATTCAGTCTCTGTTTCTATGAGTTTAACTTTTCTAAGATTCTACACTAAGAGAAAGAAAAATGTTATATAGTATTGGACACTCAGTTATGTCCAATACTACATAATCTCACTTATTTCACTTAGCATAATGTTCTCAAGGTCCATCCATGTTGTTAACATAAGGTAGCGTTTCCGTTTTTATGGCTGACTGATAGTCCATTATGTATATACATTTATACCGCACTGTCTTTATCCATCTGTTTACAGACACTTAGGCAGTCTCTGTGTCGTGGCTACTATAAATAATGCTGCCGTGTACATGGGGGTGCAGAGACTGCTTCACGCGATGATTTCATTTCCTTCAGATGGATCCCCAGAAGCGGGGCTGCCAGATCATGTACTAGTTCCATTCTTAATTATTCAAGGGACCACTGTACTGTTTTCCTAGTGGCTGAGCCAGTTTACTTCCCACCAAAAGAGACAGTCATTCTTTAACCACACTTATACCATAACTTGCATGTGTTATTATGCTAAGTTAACATTTTCTATTTGCAAAAGACGCTTTCCTGGGGCTCAGTGGTAAAGAATCTGCCTGCAGTGCAGGATATGTGGGTTCCACCCCTGGGTCAGGAAGATCCCCTGGAGAAGGAACTGGCAACCCACTCCAGTATGCTTGCCTGGGAAATTCCATGGGCAGAGGAGCCTGGCGGGCCACAGTCCACAGGGTCACAGAAGAGCCAGACACAACTTGGTGATTAAACAACACCACCACTTCCACCAGAGTAAGGAGAGGAATGGGAAAATGTCACAAAGGGAAGAGCAGACCCCATCCTGCCATGGGCACGTGATTGTCTCTTCTGCCCTAACCCCAGACTTGTGCCTGGTACTATTTCTACAATTTTGTCATTAATTTGTCCAATGAGTGAATATGACTAGGCAGATATTTGGTGCTGACATGGTGGATGTCCCAGCATTAGCTGAAACACAGAAATAATGAATGTTTGGTTAATACTGATCACAGAGGATTACTAATGCCAGACAGTAAAGCAAAACCCCAGTCAACTACATCTGCTCATTCAGGGAAAGGAGCAGAAGTCAGGAGGAGTTCAGAGCAAAAGTCAGAAGGAAATTGGTGGCTATCACTCCCCATTTCCTACCCCAGGCCTTCATCAGTATTCGTTCTTCTGCCTTGGAATAACCATGTTTCCCTTTTATGCACTGGTTCAAAAGTCAGGAAAGTTAAGTATAACCCCCCCCCCCAGTATACTGAGCACTTGTGCTACTTGAATAAAAAGCTATGGTAATTGTATAGAAATAAAGATCATTATTTTTCCCTATAATTGGTTTTGGTTTGTCTGCCTTTCACAACATGAGAATAAAACACCTTCTGCATTGTTCTGCGAAATTTTGAAAATCATTTTTCATGCCCAGCATTTTCTTTTTGGGACAGAGGTGATAAGTCTTCAGAAACTATTTCTATCCAACAGCTGTAACTGTTCTTGAAAAGCTTGACTCTTAAAAAACTTGTAGCATGATGAAAAGCTCTCCATCTTTCTGCATAGAGTCTTTACACATACCTTCTAATGATAGGGTCTAATTCATAATAAGAAAACAAATTTCCTACCCCAGGCCTTCATCAGTATTCGTTCTTCTGCCTTGGAATAACCATGTTTCCCTTTTATGCACTGGTTCAAAAGTCAGGAAAGTTAAGTATAACCCCCCCCAGTATACTGAGCACTTGTGCTACTTGAATAAAAAGCTATGGTAATTGTATAGAAATAGAGATCATTATTTTTCCCTATAATTGGTTTTGGTTTGTCTGCCTTTCACAACATGAGAATAAAACACCTTCTGCATTGTTCTGCGAAATTTTGAAAATCATTTTTCATGCCCAGCATTTTCTTTTTGGGACAGAGGTGATAAGTCTTCAGAAACTATTTCTATCCAACAGCTGTAACTGTTCTTGAAAAGCTTGACTCTTAAAAAACTTGTAGCATGATGAAAAGCTCTCCATCTTTCTGCATAGAGTCTTTACACATACCTTCTAATGATAGGGCTCTAATTCATAATAAGAAAACATATAACAATCTAAATTTCACTGGTAAAAGTAAATAGTAAATTTAGAATAATCTAATGATATAAATGTGATGGGTTAACAATTTATAAACCTAATATGAAGGTTAAAAGCCAGAAGTGGTAAGTACTTAGTCGCTCAGTTGTGTCCAATTCTTTGTGACCCTATGGACTGTAGCCCACCAGGCTCCTCTGTGCATGGGATTCTCCAGGCAAGAACACTGGAGTATGTAGCCATTTCCTTCTCCAGGGGTTCTTCCCAACCCAGGGATCAAACCAGGGTCTCTTGCACTGCAGGTAGATTATTCACCATCTGAACCACCAGGGAAAGCCAGAAGAAATAAAACTAACTGTAATTACAATAGTTTATGGATACACAAGATTTTTTAAATGTATATGGTGACATCAGAAACACACAAAAAATGGAGGAGCAAGGCAAAAACATAAAGGTTTAGAATGCATTCAAATTTGTCAACAACTTAAAATAGTTGTTTTATATAAGCCTTGTGGTAAACACTAAGCAAAAATCTAGAGTAGATACACAAGTTATAAAGGCATCTATGCATACCACTACAGATAATCACCAAATCATAAAAGAGCAAGACAGGGAAGAAAGGGATTACAGAAAACCAGAAAAAAAAATTTAATGGCAATAAGTAAATAGCTATCAATAATTACTTTAAATGGACTAAATGCTCCAATCAAGAGGCAGAGTGGCTGAGTGGATTAAAAAAAAAAAAACAAGATATATCTATATGCTGTCTAAAAGAGACTCAATTCATAGGTAAGAGCACATTCAGAACACACATGAAGAGATGGAAAAACATAATCCATGCAAATGAAAACCAAAAGAAAACTGGAGCAGCTGTCCTTTAATCAGACAAAATGGATTCTAAGACTGTACAAAGAAACAAAGTCATTGAAAAGGGGAACTACCAAGAGCATGTAACACTAGTAAATATTTATGCACTCAAAACAGAAATGCCTCATTATATAAAGCAAATATTAACAGACATAAAAGGAGAAAAAGACAGCAATATGCAGGAGACATGGGTTCAATCCCTGGGTTGGGAAGGTCCCCTGGAAAAGGAAATGGCAATCCACTCCAGTGTTCTGGCCTAGAGAATTCCATGGACTGTATGGTCCATGGGGTCACAAAAAGACACGACTGAGTGACTCTCACTTCATGATCAGAGTAGCAGTGTTAATCAATGGATAGATCATCCAAACAGAATCAGTAAGGAAATAAGAGCCTTAAATGAAATTAGTTAAGGCTGGTGTTAAGTTTACTGATGTTCTTAACAGACATATATAGAACATCCGTCTTAACAAAGCAACAGAATACAGAATCTTCTCAAGTGCACATGGAACAGTCATTCTTAAGGACAGGTCATGTATGAGGCCACAAAACAAATTTTACTCAGTTTGTTTTCTAAGCCTGTGAGTCTGTTTCATAAATAAGTTCACTTGTATCATTTTATCAGATTCCATATGTAAGTGATATCACATATTTGTCTTGGTCTGACTTATTTCTCTCAGTATAATAATCTCCAGGTCCACCCATTTTGCTGCAAATGGCATTATTTCATTCTTTTCAATGAGTAGTATTTCCATTTCCCTGGTGGCTCAGATGGTAAAACGTCTGTCTACAATGCGGGAGACCTGGGTTCGATCCCTGGGTCAGGAGGATCCCCTGGAGAAGGAGATGGCAACCCACTCCAGTACCATTGCCTGGAAAATCCCATGGATGGAAGAGCCTGGTAGGCTACAGTCCATGGGGTCACAAAGAGTCAGACATGACTGAGTGACTTCACTTCACTTCATTTCCTTGTATATATATATGAACCATATTACTTTTATCCATTCATCTACTGATGTACTTTTAGGGTTAGCTGCCCAGTTACTCTACAGTAACTTATGGTTACCAAAGAAGAAAGGTGAAGGAAGATAAATTAGATAACCAAGAAGGACCTACCTCTTAGCACAGGAAACTTAGAGTCTTACAAAATATTGAGTAAAGAATTTGAAAAAGCATAGATGCATATATAACTGAATCACTTTGCTGTACACCTAAAACTAATACAACATTGCTAATCAACTATGTAAAAGAAAAATAAATAAACCACTGAAGACTTAACACCTGAAGTATGAAGACTTCAGAGGGTCACGCATTTGTCCCTCTACTTTTCCAGGTTCGGTAGTTGGGTCTATGAAAGAAACTGACGACACAGAGTAATGAGGGGAAGTATATAAATGCACTAATTTTTAATTTACATACATGGGGGTGTCACAAGCCAAAAATAAATAAATAAAGTGAATACCCAAAAGAGATTTGAGAAAGACATGCCTGAGGGCAAGGTTAATGCACAGGCAAAATCACCACTGTCTTCTACTTTTCCAAGCTCAGACACTAGCATCTTCACTGTAAAAATGTGCCCCAGTACTTCCACCTTGATCTCTGCGTGATTTTATGTAGCGCTGAGGATGGTGGCAGCTGAAACTCTTTCACAAACTGGCGGTTATATACTGTGCAACCAAAATTAATAAATCAGAAACACCTTCATTTTAGTGACTCACTTTTTCCTTTTCTGACTTGTATGGTTTTCCTTTTCATTGGCATGTTCACACCATGCCTCAGTGAATATCCTGCTAATCTAACTGACGTATAGCTCAGAACACAGAACGCTAACGTTGGCTGAGGTTAGGATTGAAGAATGTTCACGTTACCTTCTGTGGAGAACAGGCTAAGAAGGCTCGAAGGGAAATGGGGGAAAATTAATAAATCAGAAACACCTTCATTTTAGTGACTCACTTTTTCCTTTTCTGACTTGTATGGTTTTCCTTTTCATTGGCATGTTCACACCATGCCTCAGTGAATATCCTGCTAATCTAACTGACGTATAGCTCAGAACACAGAACGCTAACGTTGGCTGAGGTTAGGATTGAAGAATGTTCACGTTACCTTCTGTGGAGAACAGGCTAAGAAGGCTCGAAGGGAAATGGGGGTTACTGAGGTGGAAAAGGAAGCCCGCGTAGCTCTTAAGGATTCGCCTACCTGCTCCATCCATCATACTCAGGAAACAAGACAGAAAGATTTAAAAAACATATTAATACCCTAAAGAGAAAAACAGAGTTTCAGTTACCTCAAGTCCTAAGATCTTTCTTTAGCGGTGGAAGAAAACAGCATCTTTAATAGAAAACGTAAGCAGAAATAGAAAACCGCTTCTCTTTCTGACGTCAACGTGACAAGTCGTGCTTAAGGAAACAGGTCTATGTGCTTGAACTGCATATGAGAGTTATCTAATTATGGTGGAACCTTAAGCTAACCCCCTAGAATTTCTGTGGTTTCCTCAGAATCCATCCTGAATGTCTGATGCTACTAAACTCTT